>JAUJYS010000500.1:0-22793 GCA_033995665.1 Melogona broelemanni
TTTAAAAGGGCCGCAGTGATGTCCAAACCGACAAACAGACAAACTATCAACGCTCAAACCATCTTAATAGAAAGTTTTTAAAAATAGGTAAAGATAGAAAAGATATAGATAATATAGATAATGATAGGAAAGATATAATTAAAATTTGTTATAAATTTTTAGAATTTTTACTTTTAATTTTTAGAAATGCAGATTAATTTTCCTTCTTATTTCCCGAAGCAAGAGTCAATTAGAATGCAAAGTCAATAAAGCGGGGAAAACGAGCAACCAGTTACTCCAGGATAACAGAGATGCGTACAAGAGCGTCAGTGACGTTAGGTTTTGGCTGCCTGCGTTCATTTGTAAGAAAAACATAAAAATCTCTAAAGAATAGGGGGAGAGTCTTTAGAGATTTAATTAGCCAGCAATTAAACTGAATAAAGCCGCCAAACCACTCAGCCGGTATCATGGATCGGCTCCGTTGCCCGTACCACTGTTTTCCCGCGGCTTGCGCTGACTGTCTGTGTGCCTTTCATTCGTTCCAATTTTGTTAGCGTCTAAATGTTGAATGAAGCTTATACCTGCGTGTATACTACTACTGAGACCCTCCAATTCCTTTTTGGCAGTCAGACACGAGAAATTCATCGCCGGGGACGATCGCGGCGCCTTCTTCACCAAAGGCGATAGCACAAAACTCTCTATGAGCTTTCCTGCGCGTGCGCAATGATAAGTTTTCCTGACTGTGCCCTCAAATAATTTGTATGTGCTCACGGCAGTCCTCACACGCATTTTTGGTTTCCAATAAACTGAAGCCCCTGTCGAGATTCGAACCTATTTGATCTAGTTTATCTATCAATATTTTGTTTGGTAAATTGACAATCACTGGTTGCCAGCACTGAAGTGAAGTACAGGATATTCTATAGCTCTCGTGTTAATGTGGTAACATATGGGGCACATTTTTGATAGCACGTCGGTGCCAAATAAATATAGCCTGAACCGGGAATTGAGCCCGGAACTGCCGCACCGCAGTCGGTTGGGGCATTGCAGTCTGGGCTACGAGCCTACGACGAGTCGTACATTTCACCATGTTTCGCCAGCATGTTTCTGACAAATCTAATCTAAGGAAAAGTTGTATTTCTTTAACTTAACAAAGTTTCCTTACTTCATATAGTCGGTCTGAGGATGTTAAAGCCATCAGCTTCGCCTTTATATATTTAGGCCTAGTATGACGTTCGTTTCCGCTTGCCGAGAGATATCCTTTTAAAGGAACGGATACGTTAAGGCGAAAAAAAGCCATTTCATGTTCGTGATCAGCTAGCGACAGGAAGATAAATTATTACAGGTTTGAAGATCAGGTATTGGCTCTAAAGAGATGGCCAAAATGTAACCGAAATGTATTTGGGCTTCTTGAAATATTTTTGGCTACGAGCATAAACTGAGTGATAAATTGATACAAATAAATATCAATGGAATGTTGGTTCCATAATAGGGATGGGCGAAATAGTACAAGAGCGAGTAACTACATAGATCACAAATTTAAATTAAATGCAGTCCAAGAAAATGAAAATAGATCCCAGGTAAATAAAAATGGAATACAGGTGTTCGATTGCTGTGCACCTGAAATTATGCTTTATCCGTCACCAGCAGCAATTACGTGTGGGGAACGCTACTCTGTTCGTATCTTATTTAGTGATGTCCCGGAACTAACAACATCCTCATAAAATAATATTCAATGATCAACATCTTCATAAAATTATGAAATAATTATGAAATGATGCTCAGAATCTGAATAAATCTTAATCGTAGGTTAAAATACAATTCTACGTGTATTTACGATCGTCTTTATTCATTTACCAAATCTCAATTTTGCCAAGTTTCGCAAAACATGTATTCTCTGAGCTCGCCCATGTACAGTTTCTCCAATGCGACCTCAACTGTTGAATGACGAAAAAAAACAACAACAAAAAATCCGAACGAAATCAGACAATTTCGTAACAAACAAGGCGGTGTACTTTTGTTACGTTAGACTGAAATTAAACTTTAATGCGTTTCGGAAAACCAGAGCGGGATTGCAAAGCCCCACGTAAGTTCCAGTGCGCGTCTCTGAGCACTTTCGATACGAACGAATGGATACTCCTAAGATCCCACGACCAAAAAAACACATTCTGTCTCAATTAATTACATATTAGAAGCTACTCCAGAAAATAGTTAAATAGGCTTTTCTTCCTGAATAATTAGAATGCAGTCTTTAAATTTTACTAATTATTTAAACTCAACAATATGCTGCGAAATCGGCATATTTTTTTTTTTCAAATCACCGTAGTGCCAAGTGCACTACTGGATTACTGCACCCTCGTGTCTCTATGGACATATGTGATGGGCAGTGAGGGAAGGGAAATGGCAGCTGGAATAGCCAGACTGCAGGATTCACCCCTAAGCTCTGGACTCCCTATTGGAAGCTCAGGGGCGACACCAGTACCGCGGATATTAAGTTCAAATATTCGATAAGCATTGGCCACCGCGTTAGGAGAAAAATAATCGATTTTCTATTCAACACTACGATTTAAAATTTACTAAAAAATGCTGACAGATTATCATACGATATTAAAATCAAACGTCAAAGACAATTTTTAGACTGCCCCTAACTAAAAGTGGAAAGATCAAATATAAACTGAACGTTGAACCTACTTCAATGTACCTTTATTAATCTAACGTACAATGGTGTAGAGGAGGGTCTCATGAATATAAATGAACCAATACCAGCATAGCTTCACTGAAAAATAGATATTCCGCCTCATGTTGTAGCAATACTTTTTGGTAGTATCGGTTTTTTGGCGATCTCTAAATGTCAACGTACCTTGTTGTTCCTCGCCTTTCCGAAGACAATTTTTCACTTATCGTTTTCTGAGGAACTCGTAGCTTTTTTTCCCCCTCTGTTACCCAACAGTCCCAGACATTGCAATGTTGTAACTCATTTTTTATCTTCGCCTACAAGAAAGTATGCAAAGAAATAAAAAGCAAAATCGATAGTTTTCTCACAACTAGAGAACAGGTCCCTAGAAACAAGAACAATTGCTAGACCCTGTATTCGTTCAGAATGTGGCAGTCTATACAAAACCACAAACTCCAAAAAAAAAACGAACCTCTCCATAAAGTTTCAACTGCATAAAAACCCAAAAACAATCGACATTTTAGGTAGTACTACTGTGTATGTTGAATGTTGTCTTTCTTGTATTCTCGGTTTCCGTACAGAAATACATCACTAAAAATGCACTTCGCATCATTCGAGACCAAAAATAAAACCCAAATATTTGTTTTGAAGTGAAGATCAATCGATTTTTCAACATTTCGATTGATTTTTGAACTACCGTCCAATAGCCAACGCCTCTAGCGGCGGAAAGAATTTGAGGTCGAATTTAAATGAAGGACGAAGAAAATTCGGACATAATCGCTCGATCGTGTGGTGCGTGTCAGTTATAACACCCACTTAAATCGAGACCTGTTTATCAATCACTCAATACGCATTTACTCAATACCCTACGTGATTGGACTTTCAAAAATAATTACGCGAAAGATTTTTGTCTCCCTCCACATCCCATCCCGCCTCATGTACGTGTAAAACAAAACGTCGAATAATAATTAGTTCATGACGGGCGAGCGAGGCCACTTGTCGTTTATTAAAATAAATAACGCTTGTTTGTTTTTCGGACGCGTCCAAATATACTGTATATCGACAGTCGCACGAATTTCAAAAGTGGACCCCGATGACACGTTTTCGGGATTTCCGACAGCAAACAGGTTTCAGCTGCGCTTGGCCATCGCCGGTCGAAATCACCGGGTACTTTAAAAGGTCATTCAGTTGGGGCGCGTTTATCTTTCCAGATGTGTTAACCGGTTCGCGAAATAAGTCGTTACAAACCATTTTTAAATACACTATCAAGTGAAACATACTTCACAATTAAAGTGCATAACTGTAAATTACTCATGTGATATGCATGCACTAAACACATGCAAGACATGTGATTTTACATAAAGAGAAAAAAATGGCAAAAAAATGCAGGGGCACGGTGAAATCAGATTTCGGCTTAAACGAACGATTGAATTTAAAATGTAAATTCCTGAGTTAATAATTTAATCAAAAAATTTACATTATCAAATTCAATCGTACGTTTAAAAAAAAAAAGATGTCATTTTTCACCCATATTCAAATTTACAGAGCACTGGTTAGTCAGTACTACTGTACTTCAAAGTGCAATTGATAAAATAACTTACATTTTTTAGGTGATCTTCAAATAAAAACAAGCCACAACGACGCCTTATTGCTCCCACCTCGGACTCCATGCTGAAGAATCGAATTCCTGGTCTCCGAACACAAAACCTGGGACATCGGTGAATAAAATTCCATCACGTTTCAGAGTGGTTGTGATGAGATTTGGAAAGCAAGACGCACCCCAGGCCGATGAATCTCGAATTTAAAAACGTCCGTGGAGCGCGTGGGAAGATGTGCAAACGGATTGCGACGTCGTTCGTGCATTGCGTGCGTGCTTTTCTGCGAATCACGAGCAAAAACTAATTATTGCGCAAGCTGACATTCGACTAATAATCCCCCTTGAGATAAAAATACTAAAATAATTGATTGCTGGTTGTCACAAAGTAGTGCAAATCGACGACCAATTACCATTCCAGCAACAAGTTGACTAGTGAGAGCACGAGAGCAGACAATAACCAAAGAGACCAGAGACGTAGATCATCAATGCTGATGTTACGGAACGCACGATAACCATGGGTGACAAAACTAAAATTATTTATCACTATTCGTAATTTCTGAGATGAAATTTGTATCACATTCAAATGAGAGTACCAAATTTAATTTACGGCGCTCAAAACACACAATGAGATCACGATTTAATCTTTAATGGCACCAAACGGTAAATGGTTACCATGTTCAACGCTTTTATCTCTTTGCTTGTTTGTAAATGGTACAGGGTGTTCGACACGACAATCACATCACACCCCTTTTACGTAAACACTTAGTACACTTGCATATACACTTTGTGTCCATCATAATCTCGAAGTTTTTTGATCTGATAGAATAAATAGGGGCGTTGTTTTTTTTTCAAACTATTATTGAAGCAAGCATCGGATACCCTTGTAAGAGTCGAACGCCCTTGAACTGCCGAAGAAATTTGAGATTATCATTGAGATAATGCATGTAAGTTTTAACAATATGTTTTTTTTTGCATATTATCAGTTATCACCAACCAGTTTATTCGGTGTGACAATGTGTGTAGACACGATTGGATAAAATCAATGATTGTCTTGTACTATTTACTAATTGACGAGTTGAGTGTTTCGTAATTTATTCAAGACAACGACAAAACAAGGTCGTTTTTGGTATGCTTTGTTCTGACCGATAGCTTGATACTGGGACAGTCTTATCGAAGTACTGTACTGTAGTTAAGAAAGGAGACACTGGAGTACGACAGGTACAACCAGTTGTTGACCAGCGGCTATTTTTCGCACCACGATGCCTGCAATAGCAGGCGCACATTTAATCAATCGCTTTACGTCACACTGGAAAACATGTGTTGTTAAGAAATTACTAGAATCTTACTTGCAAGAATAGAGAGCATGTAACGATGCGATGGGAACAGTTTGATTTACTTTCGATGTTGTAGCAGTGATATACATTCTAAGCTTTTCTGGTGAATTAATTTAATTTTAAATCTTCTGCAGTAATTTTTTTTCCGTTAATTTCAAGTAATCTGTCCTTTGATGACGTAATAAATTTCAAAACATCAAAATTTAAACAATAATAAAGAATTCAAATTTCAAAAAAAAAATACTAGCTCTGTCTTCAAGAGCATTATCAGCACCTTTATACTTGATATATTAAGTAATTTGTTGAAAGTACCAAATAAAAAAATAAGAAATTCTAAATCGTTTAAAAATTGCTTTTATTGAAAATAGTGGAAGTTTATTGGTATTTAAAAAATACTAATACAACTTAGGTCAGTTTAAACAAATAATTATTTTTTTTTTAATTCACCGTAGCGCAATTACAATTACAATATATACCCGCAAGCAGCCCCTTTTTAGGGGGGCCAATTGCGGGGTCAAAGACCAGTTATGGGCAAAGATGGAGTTGTCCTATTTTAACAGGCTCTGCATTTGAGACTCTGTTAGATTGTTCCACTGCCGAAACACTCTTGGGAAATAGGAATGTTTGTAGGGTCAAACTTACATAGTGGCACATTTACCATTCTGGTGTGACCCGTTCTTCTAACCCTTGTTACTGCCGGACTAACAATTTTCCCAACATTGACATCAACATGGACAAAACCAGAAAAAAAATTAAATTATTAACGCTCACACTATTTATTTATCCATTCATGTTCTTCAATCAGAAGCTGGTTGATGTTTCCATTAAATACTGGTCTGCTGATTATTCAATGATCACACAGTATCCTCTGACGGTATCCTATAGGATCATTACATAAGCTTAAGTCTCTTTTTTTTTGTCACATAATCGCTCTAATATTTAATATTTATTTTTAATCCAGGTACTTTTTTACGCAATCAGGTCATGTCATAGCCGCATTTTAAACAGCCTACATTAAATTATTAAGTACTTCAATCATAATTTTTCCGATTCTAGAATAGCGAATTTAAAACAGACAGGCATGGACCTAAACAATCGAAACAGTAGTGTTTGTTTTAATTCACTGCATTGAATAGCACTGCAGGAGATTCTGTACCCCTCCAATCATCTCGAAAAAACATTTATGGAGGGGCACATTTTCACCAGTATCAGTTTTTATTTATTAATTTTTGTATTCCTGATGTCACAACACAAGATTCTGTACCCCTCGTGTCGCTATAGCACTACAGACTCTGTATGTCAGGGGCACATTTTCGTCAGTATCCCAGGATCGAACCCCTAATTGTATTTTTACAATTACTCAAAATTATTTAGGCAGCCACGATTGTTTAGGCGCATACATGTAATCGTTTTTTATTTTAAATTATTTTTTACAATTTTTACATGTACTGTAGGGGTAAAGAATGCCAACATTTTTATTTATAACTTTCAAATAAAAAATAAAAAATAATTTAATTTTCAAAGGAATTATTCGATTTTGATATTTGATTTTGGTCTTTGATCATGTTATTACAGTAAGTTAAAATCTGTGCACATCTTTTAAAATCAAATTTCATTTTTAATATTAAAGTATATAAAAAACATGTGAATGTAAATTATATGAAGACGCTGGACCAGCGGGATGACGATGAACGAGATCACAACACAATGTGAAATGACGAACAAACAACGTTGTAGATAAAAAAATAAATATAACGTGTTTAATTACATGTTGACATAAATGTATTACATGGTGAGTTGCAACTCACCATGTAATATTTGTACACACCTTGTGACGATTTGTACACACCTTGTCAGATATTCATAATGCGAGACGGGGACTATTTTGAACGATTGTAAGCTATTTCCATGTGAGGCTACAACTGCACATTTTTAACAACGTCATTCACCAAACTTTATTGTCACACCTTGTACATGTATTTTTTTTATTTTAGTATGGTTACAGTTTTGGTTATTATGGTTACAAGATTATTTTACGGTATCACGGTTCAACTTCCATAAGCAGTCTAAATTATTGATGAAATATTGTCCATACTTTCACATCAATGGTTTGGTATACTATAATTCTGCAAGTTCGTTTTAATTTAAGGAAGAACCGTGAATAAAACCTACAATAACGAATTAAAAAATAAAACGAAGAAACCATTATATTACGTATACTGTATTTTATTACGTATACTGTATAGGATGTTTGTATTTCTCCAAAGTTTTTGATGTTTAAAAAATTGGGTCATTTTATAGCCAAATTAAAAATATTCCATACCTGTCATGAAATAAGATAGATAACACGCTGTGGTTTGTTGATAACATTTCCGGTTTGTTGGTAACGCACAAGAACTTGTCTAACTTGAATTTTTAATTGTTTAGTAATTGTAGAACAGTTCGGATTCGACACAGTTTAAAAATGAACAAAATAGCAAACTTTGACAGTGGACTAGTGACGTCACTGAAGGATAGTGACGTCACCAAAGAATAGTGACGTCTATAAAGCTAGACAGGCAATTACTACATTGAACTTTCGTGTCTGAGCTGTGAACAGGCGGAATACATGGGTCAATAAAAATAGTACCAAAATTATTTTCGATATAAATTGAGCAAATATTCATCCAATAGAAGTTGTATAACTATCCAATGTTTCATCCAATGTTTTGAAACTTGGCAAAAATATAGCTACACTATATAGAAGCACTATAGACTACTTGCAACTCAAGTAATAATTTTCAACATTTTTTAAGTGTCTCCATTTTTGTAGGAACACAAGCGAGGAATCGCATGCGCAACTAAACCAATTTAGCGTAACACGTCCACACTTTTAAATACAATTCAATTTCAAGGACATTTTTATGTATGCTTGCACAAAATACTTCCAAATGATAGACTTTTGCCCGATATCTCGTTGAATTTTGTAACTTTGCGGTCACATTTCCCTGTTTAAAATTAACTTCCCCAAAGTGTGTCGACAGTGGAACCGTCTTACAGAGCACCAGTTGATTAGCCTGTTGAACTAGGACGCATTGTCCTTTACTGGTCCTCGGACCCCCGCCATAGGCCCCCCAAGGGGCTGCTTGCGGGTTCAAATTGTAAATTGTAAATTGTAAACTGCGCAACTTAAGCTGCTCAGCTTTCTTCAACGCGGGCACACTTTTGCCGGCTGTTGTTTCCACACGATTCTTATCGTCTCTGTACAAATTCTGGATTAATTTTTCTCAAGAATTTTTTTTAGAAACGCCTAGCACAGTAATTTTATGCTTTCTGTAAAAATTTTATCGTAATTCTGTCATTCTTCTTTCATTGCTATTTTCAATCAAGATGCCGGTGCAGTGCCAATATAGACTGCGCTGTGCAGCGCCCCCTGTGCGCGTAATTCTTTTTTGCGCCATCTATGCTAGAAAAGTTCGAAAGTAATGAGTTGATGAACATCTGTACCAAGTTTTAAAGAATTTGGTATAATTTTGCTCAGTTTATAGCGAAAACCATTTTGGTACTATTTTTATTGGCCCATACTGTTTGTATATTGAGATACCGCCGTGAAGGATTGTTAGTTTTGATGGCAAAATAAATGAGTCTAGCCTCATGTTGTGCTCTAATCGAATAGCCAACAAAATTTGTTCAACATTAAAGGATTATCGGGCGGCGAGCTCAGCGTCAATCATGATGGAGGAATAAATTAGGTGGTATCTTAAAGTGGGGTGGGTGGGTGAGGTGAGGGTCGTGAGGTGGTTAGGGGCAGTGCTGAGTAGGAACGGCAAAGGAACGTCTCGTTCCAAGGAACTGGTTTCAAGAACTTAGGCACGCATAGGTTATTTTTAAATTTTGAGAATCTGGAACGGGAACTAGTTCTTTTTTTTTTAGGAACGCGAACGGGGGTTCTTTTTCAGTGTCAAGGGTTCCTTTTGGCACAACCTTCAATTTTCTACGAATACAATTTTCCAAAGTGTGTCATCAACGGAACAATTTTGACAGCATCGAAAATAATTGGCTAAACATTTTGAGTAAAGGTTTTGGTCTGTGCCCGCCATTTTACATATGTCTTGTAGATTAGTTTCCGTAAATGTATTTTAAATATTTTTTAATCGATGGAACGGAAAAGGAACGGAAAAGTTTTAAGTTTCTTTTAAAAAGTAATTTACTTAGGAACGTAATGGTTTATTTTTATTTCTGAAGGAACTGTAACGGGGACTGGTTCCTTTTTTCAAATCTTAAGAACGGGAGCAGTCTCCTTTCCAAAAGAAACGAACCCAACACTGAAATTAGGGTGGCATCTGAAAGTGGGGGGTGTGGTGGTAGAGGTAAGGGGTTAAGTGGGGAGGGGAGGGGAGGGGGGAGGCGTGACGTCATGCAGGGTGTTGAGTTGGAAAAGGGGTGGTTTGTTTTCTTGTGTCGTAGCGCTAAGCGATTTCTGAATTTTTTCGTTCGTGCCTTTACGTCCATACATGGATTGGACTAATTGATAGAAACATATCTATAGGTGCACTTTAAGAAGCTGTTTCCGTTATTTTGTCCAAGCCCTGTAGATCAGTTTAGAGGCGATTAATTAAAAGTGGGTGGTGGGTAGTAAGCGAAGAGGGGGCGTGGGTATAACAAGACATCTTAATTAGCTACAAGTATAAAAGGTTAATTAAGATACGAGCGTTAATTAGTCGGGTTGGTGAACGGGGTCAACTTGGGACAGAGAAGAGGCGTTTTTATCGGCGGCGCCCTACTTTTGGATTGCGTCACGCGTTTCAGAGACCCTCTCAAACCAATCTACCCCTTTCCCCCCTCCCATCCCCATCCCCCTACCACTCCCCTTTGCCCCCACTAATCCACCATCCCCCCCCTCCCTCCTAATATCATCTCACCGTCATTCTTGTATCCTTCATCATTGGACTTTATTGTCACGCCTAGTACATGTCCAAACGAACCGTTTTGGACATGTACTAGGTGTGACAATAAAGTTAGATGAATGAGTCTGTGTTTTTTTTATATATAAGTCAGTGTAGGGCAATACCTCTCGTGTCGCTATGGCGATAGGTGAGGAGCAGGGAAGGGAAGGGGAATGGCAGCTGGTGTAGCCAGGCTGCCGGCGATGCACCTCTAAGCTCTGGACTCACTAATTGGATCAAAGTTTACAGGTGTATCCCTGACCATTTGGTTTGTTTCACTAATTGAATCACTAATTGAAAGCTCAGGGGTGACGCCAGTACCGCGGCTCGTCGAATAAACAAGAGCCTCTGCCGGGAATCGAACCCGGGACCGTCCGCACCGTAGTCGGAAGCATTACCGACTGGACTAAACGAATGTTGCATTCATATTTTTTTAGTCCTGATCACTGTAGTGAACACCACTACAAGAGATTCTGTACCCCTGGTGTCGCTTAGGCAATGCTTGAGGGGCGCATTTTTAACATTGCCCCCAGATAAGAAAATCGAACACAGGACATCCTGCATCGCAGTCGGTTGCAATTAAATGCAATAGCGATTGGACTAGACGGGTCATTTTACAGGTGAAGCAAAATTGAGAAGGTTGACATATATGATTTCACCTCAATCTCATTTTTCGTCAATAGATGGCGTTAGCGTCTACAACAGGTATGCGCGCGAATTGCAAAAACTGGATCTCGCAAAACTCTTTCGCTTATGGAATCTCGTTTGAAGCAGAGAAACTTTTTTTCGGCGTACACTGTCAGGCAATTGCCAAATATCAGCAAGCTATTTGTCGAAGTCGACAAATGGTTTTCGAGCGCTGACGTTTTTATTAGTTACGTCTGGGTAAAGACTAGAGACCCTTCGTAATCAGTTGAAAAACCACCCCCGGTGCAAAGTAACCGAAACACGGTTTTACTCGCACCATTTAACCAGACCCGTTCACCGCCGATGGGAAACACGACTTGGGAGGTGAGAAGTGGGATGGGTGGGGTGGCTGACGTCACCTTCGCCCGTCACACTTTTTAGGGATTCGTGAGGTCATCGTCGCAGACTGTATACAACTACAGCGCCATGACATCACTGCATATTTAATGGATGCTCCTGTATAATTTAAGTGTGACCAACCGCTTGCGTAGTATACACGTGCAAATTCAATGCAGGGTGCAAATTCAATGCAGGGCACACATAAAAAATGCGGACAAACAAACCTCTTCTTCCTGGGTCTTACGTCACCCTATCTAATGCTTAGATGCTTACACACATACTAGCACCCACCACATTGACAAAAAAAATCAAACAACTTTCAAAACCTGAACACAAAACTCGGGGAAATGAACTTCCTCTACCTGGTTTGGCATCTTACGTCACTATGTTTAGATGCTTTCAATATCACGTCTTGAATAAAAAATAAAACCACTTTCGAAACTGAATAATCAACCTAAATAAAAATTAACATGAAAAATTAAAAATATATGCTACAGAACAAATGCCGAGGAACTAACAAAAACAAAAACAAAAATCCACAGATGTAGACAGTTGGAGTACATCCGTATATGGCCGAGACTCGAGAGGTAGCGTGCTCGCTCGCCAACCAGCGAATCTGGGTTCGATTCCCAGTGCAGCCGATCGTTGATTGGCTCGTGGTACTGCGCGGCGGAAGGCAATGGCAAACCACCTCTGTATTCTGCCAAGAAAAACACAGGTGTCTTGGGATCGAGGGTCGGGGTCAAGAGACGACACGCTGCTGTTAAAACCAGTCTCAGGACTGACTAACCAACCAACCAAAAATGGTCAGTTGGAACCATGGACCAGTTAAAAAATAGGCCTCAAACAGTAAACATTTCTTTGCAAGTCAAATTAGTTCTACATTCAAATGCTTGCATCTTTTTGTGAAATTCACTTTGGAATTAATATCCAATATTTAGTACATAAAAGACGCACTATTAAAATAATATTTGGTAATTAATGCATTTCAGCCTTTCAAAATGCTGATAAATTTTTTTAAAACTTCGATTCTACCCAAATTTTAATTTTTGTTATCGAACAGAAGTGAAAACATTTTTTTTTTTCTTTTTCACATTTTCAAGACAAAAAAAAAAGATTCGGTTGAATCAAGAAAATAATATAATAATCCAGCCACGATCACCAAAGAAACTTTTTACGTCTCGTCTCTAACGAACCCCTCCCTCGAGTGCGTAACCACCAAACCCCCGTAAAAACATTATCCTAAATACCCACGCTCCGCAAACGCCCCCTCCCAAGCATGCGTCTCTTCCCAGCAACCACATTCCAGAGATGGAGAGGGAGGAGAGGGGGAAAAGCGTATTACGCACTCTTCGCCACCCCCTCCTTCCTCCTCCTCCACCACCCCACACCCCAACGGCTCCTTTTCAACAACGTCTTACCACCTCCGCCCCCGTGTCTTGGTTTCGCAGCACGCACGTCTTTCAGCACGTGCCCCAACCCAGTCCGCCAAACGGGTTCCTTTCTCAAGCGGCCCGGAATTTTTCCCACGGTTACCAAACCCCCACCACTCGAGCCACTTCCTTCATACCTGGTCTAACGGCTACCTGGGTTCGAGTCGCGCGTGCATTGATTTACCTGTAACCTCACCTGTCCGTACCTGTACCTCCTCCAAGACGTTTCCGCCTCTGTCGGAGGGTGTGGGGGGGATGAGGCTGGAAGAAGGTGAGTCAGGGGGATAAACTGACCTTGGAGGACAACAATGAGGCGCGCGCGGGTCTCTCTTGAGAAGAAGAAAAAATAGGTGTTGTATTTACAAAATGGCTGAGCACAATGGACCCCGGTCATGTGGGAACGCCGCAAACGGGAATAAAACGATTTCCTTATCTGGCACAATCGATGTTAAAGCCCATACTTGTGGTCGGTTGTGTCTTTACATTTTCTGTGTTCCTTATCTTAATTGTATGGTGTTAGCCTTCCCGATGCAATGTAGAAAGTGATCGCGCGACAGATGTTGGTTGGTACCATGACAGTAATCGTAAAAATAATCGGATCGGTCGATGAATCAGACTAGATGATCTACAAATGTTTATGTGAAATCTGATAATAAATTAAGTTTCTCATTTCTCGGCAAAAAATATTTTTGTGAAAACACTTCCTGTGACTCACTCGTTGATATCTTCATTAATTGATTTTAAGTGGCGTTGTTCAAGTTGCCAAAGGGCAAATGAAGGAAAAAACGCGAAGTCGGATTTTAAAACAAAAGCTGTCCCAAGAAAGAGATGGGAATTTAATTTTATAAAAGAGAACATTGATAATTAGCATTTTTAATCTCTATAAGCTCATTAAATTATCAATAATTTTTAATTGCATTTAAAATATGATATTTTTATAATAAACATTTTCAATGCCCCAAGCAAGTTTAGAAAAAATGGTTAGATTTTAAACGGAAAAGCAACATACCGATAAATGTTTATGTTTATCGACGAACCATATTAAATAGAAAACACACAAAAAAACAATAATAGTTTATTTGAAAATGAGCTGATAAAAAATAATTTTAGATCGATTTTGTTGTATTATGAAATAAATTTAATTGATTCAAACAGTAAATTTTCAATTGATCATCTGTAATCATCATCATCGATGATATTTTACTTGAAGATGCAATTCAATATTTGGCGTTACAAGCCTAAGAAGAAACAAAACTTTCTATAAAGCCAACAACCGAAAATTTATCGTTTTTGGCTTCTAATGACAATCACGGTGTCAATTTGGGACAATCACGGTGTCAATTTGGGACAACCACCAGCTCCAAGTCTACACAATAATTAACCTTCGCCGCCTCGCGGTTGCTATGCGGCCATTCCACATACGGTTGACCCAAATTGACACCCTCCCCCCCCCCCTAAAGTAAGAGCCGCAACTGGTGGCAAAAGCTGGCCGGCGCCCCGGCCTCCCACAGGTGCTGAATCACCTCTCAGAGTTCTTTACCGCCACGGCAATTAAGAAATATAACCGTTGAGCCCATGACTCATACGCGCTGTCTATATACATGTACATGCGCTCATACACGAGTGGATACAATCAGCCCGCCACCGCTGAGGTAAGTAAACCCAGACAAAACGGTCCGCCGGAGGAAATAGAAAGGAGCATTGGGAAAGCAAAGCTCGCCGCGTGACAGGTGATTGGTCGAACTTTCTTAGCTCGGCACAGTACGGGGCGTCTATAAATAGATCCAAACACCTTAATAAGTTCATGGTTCAGGCTATTTATATATTTAGAAAATAAAATAATAGCGCCCGTCTGCGAGCTCGGAACATCCAGAGACCCCGTATATACACGTGCACGTACCTCATCATAACATCTTAATTTTTAAGTTGTTTCATCACTTAAGCTGTGCCACCTTCATTTTTAGACGAGAGCATCTTCAAAGGCGATTTTCATTATTCGTGTTACATTATCAACGCAATATTGGAATAATATCAGCATTGCGAAATTCCGATTTATTTTTATTTCCAATCACTGAAGTGATAATCACTACAGGAGACTATGCACACCTCGTGTTGCTTGGACAATGCCTAAGGGACACGTTTTTACCAGCATGATATCTAATAAACGTGAATCAAAGTTGGGACTCGAACCCGGGACCGCCGCACCGCAGCCGGTTGCAATACCGACTGGGTAACTACGAGTCGTGCTATCTACAACAAAATGACTACATGTACTATTTACAATGGAAAAACATCAACACATTTAGATGTTACGTTTAACAGTTTTTGTGCATTGTGCAATGGGAAAGCGCCCCTATAGAATGAAGCATCGGCCCCGATACTCGCTGAAATATTTCACCGGGCATTCGCTTCAGTTTTGGCGGCGTAAAAGTTTGTAGACTGTCCAACATTTTAAAAATCCAGTGCAATTTGTAAACAAGTGCAACCAGCATCCAGTGCAATTTGTAAAATAATTTAAAAAAAATTATCACGGCATATAATTTTTTTTCCGAACGTTAGATGTGATGCTTACCTGAAACATATAACCAAAATTAAATACCTGTACAAAAATACCCCGTTAAAAGTATCGGTCCCAGGAGGGAGCCAGTCTTGCCTGATGACTAAGCGAGGGCTGGAGTTGAGCTAGGAGCAAGGGGGCGGTCGGGAAAAAAATAGGAAGGGGAACACGGGGAGTGAGGAAATGGGGGATGGATGGTCCCGACTGATCCCCCGGCCCTCCCACTACACCCCCGAAGGTGCAATTCACGAGTATTGTGTCTCGCTTGTTAAGTTTCACCTACCTATACATGTGGAGAGAGAGAGACGTCGGCAGAGAGACCGACGAAAAAGCCTGCCCACACACACACATACGCGCACGCAAAAACTGTATAATTTCCAGCAACTTTCCCACGTTTTACGACGGTGTTCGCCCGCAAAACCCGTGTTGGTAAAAGGTAACAACAGGTGATCGCGGGCGCCGTCGGGAACACGTCCAAACACGCCAAATCGATGCTCAAGCCGCGTCTAGCTTGTCTACAGAATCGCAGACCAGGGAGACCGGTTGAGATGGCCCAGTTTAATCAAAGCTTACCGCTTGACGTGTTCTAATATGCCATGTCCTGTTTCCAGCTATACGCAATTGGCGAAGGACAAGTTTGTGCATGGATCTTGATTCAGAAACACACGTAAAGGGTAATAATTGTTAGAGGATTTTACTTCTTCAATCATATTTTTAAAAAACCCATACTTACTGCTTGACGTGTTCTGACGTCATCATCGTCATGTCCTGTTTCCTGTAACATGCAATTGGCGAGGACAAGCTTGTATATGAATATTGGTTCGAAGGCACACGTGTTAAGATGTGACAGTTGTTTTTGCTTCTACCCATGGGCGCCCGCAGGTGGGGGCAAGCCATGCCATGCCCATGCCATGGGCGCCCGCAAGGGAGAGGGGGGCACTTGCCCTTGCCCCCCTGGAAAGCGGAGCAAACACTCGCGAGTGGCAACACACTTTCGACGGCGCAAGGTTGTGCCGGCAATCTTCTGCCATCAATATTGTTACAATCGATGGAAACGCGGAATACCAAGAAAAATATATACTCGACTTGGAAATCTTGCAGCTTGTGTTCGTATCTTGATTTTCGTTTAGGATTCATTTTTAAATGCAGATAAATAACTACAATCACGGAGTTGGAAAGATGAAGAAACTTTAACGCACCACTTCGGACCACCGCCACCTAGCCTAGCAACAGGCTGATAATTGCCGGCCAATACAAATGCAGGCATTTAAAAATTAGCCAGAAAACGTTGCCAGATGATCGGTCATAGGTTAGACGAACAAGGGACTTGTAGCCCACCAATATTTCACCTTTCCAAAGCCCTTCACAACGGTAGCGAACAGGTCGAATCGGATTTACTCTAGGCACAATTCTCTGGAACAATTGGCCGGTGAAACGGTGCCAGATTTCTATACGTCCTGTTGTAAACTGCATCCAGGGTCTCCCAATTATTTGTCTAAATCCCGGACCGTTTTAAAAGTGTATCCACCCCACCGAACAGTTCTATCCTCCCCTCGGGACTATATATACAAAAATATTATCCCCCTTACATGTACAAACCCCCCATGACCCCCCCCCCCCATGCATTTGTTCCATTTGGGACGTCGTTGGTTGCTACCCCATGCCTGTCTACAGCATCTTTCAAAAAAAAAAGCGCGTCGGTGTACACTGTATTTGGGACGAAGCAGGGGGAACACCAGCTATTAACAATTCGCAGCTAGATGGTGAAGAGACAATAGGTGTCTTACTCACCATTTCACCTTTAATGCCCTTTTCGTTTTACCTATGTCCCCCCCCTCCCCTTAGAGCTCCCTCGCTCTGTTAACAGTCAGTTTCCCTCCACCCTAAACAATCCCGCTAGACTTATGATTAACAACGGTTGACAGAACCCTGTGATGACAAACGCGAAATGTTATAGTGCAGAAATTCGACTGGAGAAATGTGACCGAAAATCACCTGCATGCTTACTAATTTCGACATAAATAATAAGATTTCGGAAAAAAAAAAAAATAATCTTCTCCTAGCGCAATAGCCAGTTGCGGTTGTCACCCTCTTGGTTTTTACGGTTTTCGAGGTTTAATTTTTTGTTGGAAAATTATTAAACGTAAAATTACTTAATTATTTTTAAAGACAGCCGAAGATCACAGTGGTGTGTGTGATACATGGTACTGTCTACCTTTAATAATTATTTTTTAATAATTTATCATTATCGTGGCAGAAATATTTAAGTGGGAGGACGAAAGTTAGATAGGTGAATAGTTGTCAGTTAACTATTGCAACGTAGAGTCTCGATTCACTAGTTTTTCAGTTCCCAGCGTTATAAATTTTAAATTAATGGCATAACTTAATACTGTTGCCACAAGTCCAGCAATTCTAAAGCTACTCTACAACATTAACAGCAACGAACGAATAAAAATTGATCAGCGAAAGTACAATGCAATATACGCTATATTACCGGCACTTTGTATTTACAATTGCGAGCTCATCGTTCTCTACATCGAGCAAAAGACTCCCCTAACCCGATAAGCATACCACTAAATGCGTCCAAAAATTAATAGTTTAAAATTTCGCTGCAATTTTGAAACAGATTGAAAAATTGAACGCAATTAAATTACAACTAGATGGTTAACTGGAATGAGAGAGGGTGACGAGCACAAGTGGGCGATAGTGAGGGGGAGATTTTTGATCAGCATTGTGCCCAATATTCATTCAGAATTTTTTTTCCCACGCTCGATTCGCGTAAACCCGGATCGTAACACGGCCAATGCGGTTTACCTTGGCCAGTAAGTAGTTACTCTGTCAGCCGGGTTGGTGGGGTGCCTTCTCTACGTTACACAGCTGGCTCGCAAGGTAAATCAAGATAGAGTAGTGGAACTGAGGCGAGTTGAAGGGGGAGGGTTGAGGAGGTGGGCTAAAGATGAACCCCCACATCAATATTTAACCGTTATCGTTGTCCCGGGCCTGCTTATTATTTGAGAACAACCCCCCTCCCCTTCACTAACACGTTGGAAGAAGCTTTTTCCCCTTCAGACCAAATTGTCATACCCCCTAGCAAGGGGGCTCCGGGCATCCCACAATATCCCGGGTAATTGTTACCGGCCGATTTTGGTGGACACCTGTGTACGAGGGTCCCCCTCCTCCCAAAGACTCACAAGTTTACATTACCCCCCCCCCCTCCCATGACAGACCACCCTCTTTACCTTGGAACCACATCTGACCTTTTTTCCAGAATCCCCTTATCCTTCTCCAGTTCTGTCCTAACCCGTCTAGAGAGGGGGACCTTGAATATATCCAGGGTTCACCGTGTGGAACAATAAAGATCCTCCATATAGCATAATAATCTCGGATCGGTAATTCCGTATGGATCCCCTCACCCGCCCCCTCATGGTTCCCCCTTTTTAAACACGTCATAATTTCCTCCTCATTCGATGTTGATATTATTGCAGAGTCATGTGCTTTTCTGCCCTATTCGTAAGCTTATTCATTAACGTGTGCATGCCAACCAACGGCGATATGATTTTAACGTTTCATAGCGAACAAGTTATCATATTAAAAAATAAAAAACAACTGCTCTTCTTTATATCGTTTCTAACAGAGGAAAAATTTTGAAGAGACCAACAACAATGTTTAAAAAATTAATTGCTCTCAAAATCTCATAATGATCGAACTAACGTTTCATATCGAGCAAGTTATCCCATTAAAAAAATAAAAACACCAGCGTTTCTTAATATCGTTTCTTACAGAGGAAATACTTTGAATACACCAAGAGCAACTTTAAAAAAAGTAATTGCCCTCAAAATCCCATAAAAGTTTTACATGCAATGCAACAATGCTTGTATTGGATAAATAATTGTAGAAGATAATTCGAAACTGTTGCGGGGTCGACAGAAAACGTAAACAGAAACATAATCCTTGCTATCGAACTGTGGCAGAGAGGTATATAGATATGCCCTTCTGATGACCTTCACAAGCTGACTTGTCCGGCATGGCAACACCCTGCCAGAAGAAGCCCGGGACGTTATCATTCACTGAGCTCTTTTGTGGCCTCTTCAGGCCCCATGATGGCGCCACTAGCTGAGATCCGAAATCATGTGCCGTTGTCAGCGGTCTCTCTAGTTGACCTTGGCAACAGCCAATGTCATTGACGTCCACATGCAACGTCCACGTTGAACAAAATAATGGAAACAGCTCTATAAGGTGCACAAACAGATCTGCTTCCATTATTTTGTCCAACCCCTTTTCATTTTCTAGCAACACTTTATCTATTTCTGTTGTCATTTCGTCGGGAGATTGCAAAAATACTACTGACCATAAATTGTCAATCGCATGAATCTTTGCAGTGGTAGATAAAACGATATCAAAAGAATTATAAAAAAATGATCAAATTAAAATAAAGTTTTTAAGGATCAATAAAACTCCATCGAGTGGCACCATCCGCTACCTCTATCGCTTTTGCCAACCAGAAACAATAAATAAAATGTGCCGAAGCACGCTGGGTCCACTGAGAAGTTAAATTGAAGTGACTGATTTGGTTTTGCGAGTTGTTTGACTAGAGACACTTACCCTCCATGCTCCATCATTGTCCATGAAAATTGAAACCGCCGAACATATACATTTTGATCTTACTGGTCCTCGTAATGTTTTCGGAATTAACCACAAATCCTCATTAGCGAGATGTAATTAAGGTGCAATTATTCACGTCCAAAGTGTACAATTATTTCATAGCCATACAGGCATAAACGTTAAACCGAAACAAACGAACTAGGGTAGCACATGACAATAAACAATCGAACACCCCAACGGGCGCAATATTAAGACGTTATAAAACGAGTTTTTCATTAAGAGATAATACTCTTGTTTTTTTGCTACAAATCGCTTCACTTTCCATTTTAGCAAAATTTAGCATCACCACGCCACTGGAAAGCAATTCACACATTAGCACTTCATCGAAATGCGATTGCATACCCATCAAGCACATGAAACAACGTCAAAACCCTCGAAAAGTGCACGAATCATATTTCCAGCTGACAGAGGTGGCCTAGTTCCGCACCAAAGCGAAAAACAGCTGAGGGGTGACTACCCCTCAACTCGAGCCCGGCCATTATCGGGCAGAGGACCCCTGAGTGAAGAGGGTAAAAAAAAACTCCCCTAGCAACGATATTTGGCTGGGGAGCTCTCGAAAAGTACCCAACAGTCCAATCCGAATCTAACTAACTTTTGACGAGGCACCTGCAAAAGCTACATCCGCGGGATAGTGAGCACCTCACGTCAAGTGAGTGGCAAACCGAATGCTGTCGCGGATGTCGAAGCATTGTGGCGCCCTTCGTAACCGTCAGGGAGGGGGAGAAGAACCGACATCGTCTGTTCTCCCTTCGATGCGTACCAAAAGTTATTTAGTATGGAGTGAACAATTAAAAGGGGGCCGGATAAAATCTCCGATGAAATTAGGGTGAGGGGGATACGATTAAAAAGGGATCCCCAACCACGATCAACCGCAACGAAAATATTAAACGGCGATCAATCGAACACGGACCCTTTTCGGACAGCCCTCGATGACCGATAAATCCGATCGCGAGCGACTGCTAACGCTACCTGTCGACGAAAGAACGAAACGAGATTCAGGAATGACGTCATAAAATAATTCAACGGTCATAAAATGAATGTTTGACAGCAATCAAAAAATGAAAGCATCAAAACCTGTAGACCAAAATGCATCTATTTAATACTTCTGGTTTGAGCTCTCATTCAATCCATGGCGCAAAACAATTTTAACAAACAATCAAAAACACAATTTGTTCATTGCAAGAAATTGACTCGTCCGTCAATACTCTGTATCCTGATCACTAGAACGTTTATCACCCTATCGCCACCCTGGCAAAACGGTACAATGTCAGGTGATTCACCATTAATGAAAATTCAACCCAGAACAAAACTATTTACAAACATACTCGCTAGATGGCGCTCGAAACTGGACATGGCGTTGATCGCACCGTTAAAATGGTAACCCAATTTGTTTTGAATTCTTTTGAAGAACGCGACTTTCATAAAAATTAAGGACAAATGTTCGGTCTAGGCAGGGGTCACCGTAGGGTATCCACCTATCCCCCCCTCCACAACACCATTTCATCTGTCCCTCCTCTATCCCCCCTTTTCCCCCAGCCATCCCTCAGAATTCAGCTGATAACGAAACAATGCAGCAACCCAGGTATACACAAACCGCGAGCTCTAACGACGGACGGAGATCATTCACCGCGTCACCCCTATCGGTCATGCCACCCTCCAGTCTCGGGATTCGGATTCGTCTCCTCTCCGCCCCCTACGGAATCAAGTTGAACGCGCCGCATCTGCGCATGCTGATCAAGTGTGCACGCGTTTTTACGGGGACTGCGTCGCCGAGCGTGGGAACGGCGGGACACGTGAATTGCGAAACACGCGTGAGCAGATGGCCAATGCGCCCCCTCATCATCCCCCTCCCCCATCCACCCCCATCATCCCTTTACACCCGTTGGAATCGGCCGTTATATCGTCTCACTCATCGTCGCCGCAGCCGCCATCACCGCCCCCACCACCACCACCTCTACTCGACCTTCTGCAGATGAACATCACCTTTACGGGAACTGTTCACGTGCAGTGTTGGGTTCGTTCCTTATGAAAAGGAACCAGTTCCCGTTTCTCCGATGAAAAAAGGAACCAGTTTCCGTTACAGTTCCTCAAAAATTAAAAGGAACTTGGGTGCACCGAAGTTCCTTTTTTAAAATGAAATTGGAACTTTTTCATTAAAAATATTTTAAAATCATTTGCGGGATCTAATTACTGGTAAAGGACAAATGTAGATTTGCGGACACAAACCAAAAGCTTTCAACAGATCAAAATATTTAGCAATTTCTGCTTGATGCTGCAAAATTGTTCCGCTGACGACACACATTTTGGAAAATTGTGTTTTTAGAAAATTGAAGGTTATGGCAAAAGTAACACTTTGCACAGAAAAAGAACCCCGTTCCAGTTCCTCGAAAAAAAAAAAAAAAGAACCAGTCCCGTTCCGGTTCCTCAAAAATTAAAAGGAACCTAGGCATTCCTAAGTTCCTCAAAAAAGGAATCTGTTCCTTGGAACGGAACTTTTCCGTTCGGTTCCTACCTAACACTGCCTTGACGGGAACTGTTCACGTGGTTGCGTAGTGTGGAGAGGCCATATGCTGGCTTCGTTTATCCGCGTTTCGAAATTGCGTCAGGTT
>JAUJYS010000501.1:0-22788 GCA_033995665.1 Melogona broelemanni
TACAGCGCAGTCGCAGCGCGCGTGACGTTTGCTACGTAGCGCCAGTAAAGTTAAACTATGCCGTTTCATTACGCACCACACTCGTTACCGTATTTTCTGGTCGCTCATGTCATGGTCGTGTAACCTTGCCAAAAATACTTGTCGATTTTAATTCAACTTTTTAACAAAAAAAAAATTCTCTCTTCATTTTTTTTCAAATGAAATTTTAATTAAATAATGGGAAAATTTATTATTTATAAATTTAATAATCAAATTCTATTTCCACCTATGTTTATTTTTATCTGTTTTTACTTACTCACTGTATCTTATTAATTTATTTTCATTTTTCCGCGAACCTAGTCTTTTTCCACGCTTCGTTCAATTTAAACAAGCTTTTGATTAGTTACGCTAAGTGCATTTGTGAAAAGTTGGTCTCAGGAACGTTGGTGGTAGCGCGCTATTAGACTTTCGAGATCACTCGAAACGGCGAACTCAGTAATGTAATTTAATAAACTTATGGCTTCACAATTTAAACGACAGGAACACTTAGAAAATTAGCTTTTGACGTTTTGTTATAATACTAAAATATAAGTACCCCTGTTGGCATCATAGGAAAAGTTTTCGAATTAAATTTCCCAATCATATTACGGGCACGCTAGTATTTTTTTTTTTAAATTATTATTATAGGATTACATGCAACTCTTGTGGATTCAAACGACAAGATGACAAAAGAGGTTATCATTCAAAATAAATTAAAAATAGTAATACAAATTCAACAGATCCATATATCCAACAGGTCCTATTATACCAAGCTTAAGTTTTTTAGAAGTTATTGATCTTAAATATTGTGCTGCAATATTATCGAACAATGAAATTTGTCTACAAACACGATGCTTAAGAGAGACACCACATTGTTTTTCGAAAGTAATTGATAGTCAAATCACGTTCGTCAAATGTCAATCTGATTTCTCGTAGACTTTAAAAAAAAATCATTCGGAGCTTACAGCGTCACCCGTGAGGTGGCGACATTCTAACAACGGCGCTCGCATTTCTAACCCTACACGTGTACTGTATCATTCGCCTACACGCGCCACGAGCACGACACGCCATTGTCCCCATCGCACCCCCGCACCCGCCGTGTCCATTTATTGTTTCCGGCTCTCGCCTAATGACATTCGTGTTATTTTTCATGTTTTTCTACCTCCCCATCCACCACCCCCGCCCTTCCTCTCACCCACTCCCAACCTCACCCACAGCAGTGCGGTGGTCGGCCGAAGCGACAGTCACCACCAACACAACATCGACCGTCGACGTGATTGCGGACAATCAATCTTCCCTATCGCCGATCGCCACCACCACAGTGGAGTCCCGCGCAGCGACAACAACGCTCTCGGGTCCAACTAACGCCACCCACGCCGACGAGAAAGGCGGCGCTACCAGTGGTGACGTGGGCAGTGGGACTCCCACCAGGACTCGGGCGACCGACGCGCCCCCAGCGACCACTCGCGTCACCCACACGTCGGCTCTCACGGACAGTGTCACCACACCGTCCACCCCATCGACCACGACCATTCCAATGGTCGATCCATCGACGTCCGCGTCCGATCAAGTCCATACATCCACCGTCGTCCCTCCATCCGGTGCGCCCACGTCCAGCGCCGTCCCAACCACCACTCCGGTCGCCATCACCATGGCGCCACCTACCGGCCAGCTCAACTTCAATACGTCCATCTCGCCACCCTCGTCCCTCACCTCCACTTCCGGTCCACCGATTCCGTCGACCACCCAGCCGATTCCGACCATTCCGGTGAACGTCCGCAACGTGACGTCCACTTTGACCACCAATCCACCGCTGACCGGAAGTCCCGTGTCGCGTACAACGGAAGCACCGGAGCGTGACAACAACACCACTGGTTCCGTTCCGCCTCTTCCACAGACGACTACCCTCCATCTCGGCGAGAGACTCGGTGCCAACCACCAGTCCACACCAGAAGTGCCGGCACCAAAATTGACGCCGACGACCATCACTGCCACCACGACCACTCTTCCGCCAGATGTTGTAGCTACTGGGTCGATCATCTCACGAATAACCATCAACACACTAACCAGTTCAACGTCATCTCCACCGGGAAGATCACCCACCCTTGATGAGATCATCATAGCGAGCACGGATGGGACAGTAACCACCGCCAGGCCACTGCAGCCACCGCCTCGCTTTCACCACCGTAAGAAGGTGATGAACGCAGAGATGCTCGGCGTTTCGGCGGCCGATGCCCGGCAGTTGGGTCGAGGAGATCGCGGAGAGGCAGAGGCATCGTCCCGTAGTGAGGAAGTGGAGGACGTGGAAGGGGTGAGCTTCGACGAGGGTATGTTGATCGGCGGTAGTGAAGAGGAGGCATTGTCATCCGACGGCGGGGAGGAGTCGGTGTTGGTGGGCGCCAGCGCGGCGGACGGGCAGGCAGGTGCCGCGGCTGGCGGTGAGCAATCAACACCGCCATCGAACCATCCGCTTTATTTCGATTTCCGGCGGCAGTGTCCCGAGGAGCACGCTGGAGAGGTGTGGTGGAATCGGACGTACGGTGGCGTCATCGCCGTACGGCTCTGTCCGGATGGTTACACAGGAAAGGTGTACCGGATGTGCTACTATGGAGGTAGCTGGGGCGATGTGGACTTTAGCGAGTGCCGGGTGCAGCAGCTCATCAAGTTGAAGCATCTGGTGAGTGGAAACTCTTGGTCTATAATTTTCGTATCAGAATATAAAATGTGGTGGATTTCTGCCTCAACTCTACGGGGCAAGACTCTCTCGTCTTGTTCAATTTAATTATCGACGTCAATATAAATACATATGCAATTACATGTAAATTATTTTTAAAGATGCGTTGACTTTTCCGGCGAGGTTAGAAACTGTTCGGAATATCAGTTTTCAAAATGATTGTCAATGAGTGTACAAGGAAGAAAAAATAACGATAAATTAATTTTTAAATTGAAGCCGAAAAAAAACTGAAAAATTGAACAAGAAAAAAATGTGATAAATCAAGACAAATTGAAACAAAAAATATACACAGTATATTGATTCCTAAAAATTGGTTAGGTTTCTAACATTCCTAGCTAACGTTAGCGAGAAGCGATCGCTGGTCACAGAATTCTCAACATGCCCAAAAGCTCCCCTTAAAGCTGTACCGCAATGCTTAGAATTTGCTTTCCTCGCAACTACGCTCTTTGATTCGAAGTTAAGAAAAGTTAACCCTCCTAAATTGTAAGGCTGCGCTAGCAAACTTAGTGACAGAACGCATGTTTAAAATAGTTAATACAACTTTTTTATTGCCATCATATTTCAGCTCTACTATCACGTGCACAAGAACCTAACGGACGGTTTTCACAGCTTGTCCGACGAACTGCTCAACTCACTACAGCGCTACAGACTGCGGAGCGTCGACGACTACCTGGAGTCGTTAGATAGTCTCAACATCATCATAAACGCGCGTGTCGCATTGGACTTCGACGTCGGACAAGACATGAAGTACCTAAAGGTAGGTTTTTGCAGTAAAATGCATTTACAAAATAAAGGTAGAAAAGGTTATTGCCACCTTCCAGCGCATTGAACATTCACTAGCCTGGTGCAAGAACTCTCCAACCACGAGTTTAAAAATCTTAATAATATTTGGACAGTTATTTACCGGTACTTGAATAGTCCTTTTTTCGCTCAAGGATGCTTTCGAAGCAAACTGAGCGTTACAAGACAAAGACCCCTGAGCCCAAATCATGGCAGGTTTCGGCTAGTTCACTGTGAAACAAAGACTTTTACGATGTCACAGATCTCTTATATTTAATACTTGTTTATTGTGACAACTTTCAACCTATATGGCGTCCCCATAAAACATTAACCGTAAAAGAAGTTATTCATTTTACTATCTCTTCGTGTGCATTGACTGCAAAAGCTGTTATTAATTTTACTATCTCCGCTTGTGCAATATAAGCTTGTACAAACTCAAGAAACAATTATTTTATTCCTCGTCTGGTTTCGACGGGGCGTGGGATACGGTCATTTTGATTAATGTTTCCAAATTTCGCTCGAGGCCTGAAAGATATAAATTTTCCTTTTGTTCAGCGGAAAGGTAAAAAGTTCTTCGACAATCTAACTCCTTGGAGTTTCAAGAAATATAAGCTGGAGGACAATAAGGAAAATAGTTTTTCCATGCTACCGTCTAGCCGCTGTTTATCTCGGGACGTCGAACAATGAAATTCGGAAACAGACGTTGCGTAAGTGGCCGCAGGGTCCACTGAAAAGATTGCGTAGTCTATTGCTTTGGGCATTTTTATATTACTTTTCACGTATGGCGTCTACCTATACAAAAACACAAGCCGGAACACGTCTCGAACGAATATTTAAAAATCTCTTGAAGAGAATAGTTGCAAAAGTTTGACAATTTAGAATATTATTACTAGTATAGAGACTAAGACTATTACAATAAAGGCTATTTAAGCCTCTATTTTTCTCTTTTTCCTCTATTTAAGCCTTTATTTAAGCCTCCTATTTCATTCGTCTAGGTGGACTTTAGTTAATTTTAAAATGAAGTAGTGCTTTTCTACATGTGGCGTGGCGACACATTCTACTGATCTAGCAAGCCTATATTTACGAATTGTAATCACGGTTTATTCACGGTTTATCACGGTTTAAAGGGAAAATTTAATACATAGATATCTCAAAATATCTATGTATTAAATTTTCCACATGTGACAATTGTTGTTGTTTCCAATCGTTTTGTTCAAAGATTCTTCATACTATCAATTTATTTTTAATTTCCGTAAACAAAATCCTGATCACTGTAATGAATATTACTGCGGGAACATACTCGTATGTACCCCGTTCGTGTAGATATGGCAATATGTGAGGGACATATTTTCACCAGGACCCCAGGATCAAATAAATGAAACCCTGCGCCGGGAATCGAACCCAGGACTGCCCCGCACTGCAGTCGCTTGCAATACTCATTGGACTAGACGGATCGTACAAGTAGGGGTAGTTTTGTTCAATGGACTTTTCTTTTAAATTTAAATTCTTTAAGCATTGTTCTAAATTGTTGCTCTTAAAGTGGAACAGATCAGGGGGATAATTCTAGAAACGGATTTCCCGATCAGAACGAAAGCGAAATCAGCAGAATGTGTCGCCAGGGTACACTGCACATGTAGAACACCGGCCTCTCCACGAAGTCCGCGTTTCGCGAATGCAAATCCTTTTTGAAATGGGATGCGCCAGTTGGCAAGAGGCTACGTGGCCCTTGGTCTGAAACTAATGGTACGGACTACACGCGCTGCTGGAATCGTAATAATCGCGCTTGCCATTTAGATAACGATGTACTGTAGTTGTGCGCGTGCCCGGTGCTCTACCCACTCCTTCTCTTTCTTTCGCCCCATCCACCACTACCATCACTGAACGCCACCCACTTGGAATTGGCAGCACCAGAATAGGGGAATAGGGGGGCGCGAGTTCATTTTGCCGGGCGTCTGACATTCCCGCTAACGCTTTAATTGGGGAGGGAATTTTTTAATAATGAATGTGGCTGAAGGCAATCCCGGGCCCACTTCCCACCACCAGCTGAGT
Source organism: Melogona broelemanni (assembly GCA_033995665.1). NCBI lineage: Eukaryota > Metazoa > Arthropoda > Diplopoda > Chordeumatida > Chordeumatidae > Melogona > Melogona broelemanni. Next base: position 5,582 of record JAUJYS010000501.1, read on the forward strand.
AAATGTATAGGCATAATGCCGCGTTGGCAGTTCCTTTTGTGGCGAGAGTCGTTCGTAAAATTATCGGAGGAGATGCAGAAATTGGCCTTGTACATTCGTACAGAGGTAAAGTCCAATTCTCTATAGGAATGACGGTCAAAGCACGCCTGGTGCTACATTTCAGTAGACAAGGTCCATAAAGCTTATCGTCCTATCGCTTAAAACATGTGTTGCATCTAGAGGGAAAGCCATGTGAAGCACTAAAGAATTTAAAGAGAGTAAGTTTGCCAAGATGTTTTTCTCACTACCAATTTTAATTGAAAAAGAAAAATCATTACCTAGTAGTATCGCATAGTGAAATTACGTACCGGTATCACTAAAAATACTTATTTTCTTATTTGCAACACCATAATTCTAGAAATATTCATCAACCTATATTACAATGCTCAAATTCATTCGCTGAAAAATGTTTTACTAAGTATCAATTTGAGTTCAGTTTTAATGTGTTTCAATCTATCCCTTGCTTTACTGGTTTTTTACTACTATTTTATTGTTATTAATTTACTGTGTAGTTTTACGGAAGCAATACATTCTGATCCCTGCGAGGTCGCATGGAATTTAGCAAAGATAACATTTTTGAAGATAACGACAATCATTTGCGAACTTTCCCGTCGGAGAAAATAATAAAGAGAGATACATGCGCAGAGATATAGAGACATTTGGTAAATAGGCTGGTGGGTGTAGAGTTGGTGACTTTCGGGACCATCTGCTGCCTTTGCATCGCTCTTTTATTCGTTTTGCATGTTCGGATGACTCTGTAAATGCACACAGCCCGTGCGAATGTTTCCGCCTATTTACTATCGTGTCGTTCTGGAGAAACGTCCTTTTTTACGTAGACACTTCCACGTAAATGGAAAATTCACTTTTCAAACATAGAGCTGTTTGTATCTATAAAGAGCAGTGATTCCAATTTGAGTTTGTGTTTAAAAGCACAGTGCAGCACCCATGGTGAGATTTCCTTGAATAATTCATACATTTTTCCATTGTCATTCAAATTATCATGTGAGCTATAGCCCTCAATGGAATGTGTCTATAAAAAGGTTGGTAACGATACATCTGCAGTAAATTTCCGGTACAATCGCAGGATAAAGCTGGATGCCAACAGATTGGAAATTGTTTTTGTTAATGTGAATTTGTAGATTCGAAAGACTACGAAATACCTTTAATTTTTAATCTTAGTGATCAACCTACCCAAATAAAAAAAAATACATCAATGAGCACACTTTCCTTGCATTTTTGTTTTTCCTCACTAGTTTATCAGGAGTTCCTGCGGTGCTCAGTAGGTCCTAGCATTTGAAATAGCATCTCGCAAATTCTTGGAAGAGCCTGCAACTATATTTAAGTTTGACCAAATGAATTTCAGCAAATTTGCATTAGTTTTTACCTATCCTCATCATACACGTATTGATTCAGTTTGACGAACAGTGCCGCTATCACTACGCTTCTCGAACGCGATCGACGCACGGCTACACTAGCGCCACCGTCGGCAGCTACCGCGCACACGCACGCCAAGAAAGAGACACAGTGGCCCAATCTCGTGCAGTGTACCGTTAAGCGGAAACGCACTTTCGGCAAAATAATGCCCCTTATCGTCGACCGTTTTTCTCGTTTTATGCGCGCTCCGAGGTTCGCGACCGCACGTCAGCACTACGAGCGAGCCTGCTCCACTTCCACCCCTCCACCTCCCGCTTCGCCCACCTCAACGCTTATCGCCTAGCCGCCCCTCGACGGGTGGCTCTACGTCGCACACCCCCGCTTCTCTCCACTCTCACTTCGGGGGCTTGCTACAAAATCTGTATCCGCCACCGTCGCCACCACATCCCTCCACCCACTTCTCTTAATAAGATAACGAATTAATGAGTTGTGAAACATAAGGGAGGAGGGCTTGCGTGCTAAGCGCCCTCTATAGTTCCGCCAACGAGCAAATGATGACTATACCTGTGCGTCGTTCAGCAACAAGCAGTTAAACCAGCATCTTTGGGCAATCTGTATCAGACTTCTGGATTAATTAAATGGACAATATCTTCAATTAAATAGCAGGCTAATCTGCAATTACCCTTCCTTATATACACGTGTACACTGTGTATACTCGGCATACATTTTGACGATATTACATTTTATGGGCACAAGTCTGAGCCTTAAGCGAAAAAATATATTTATTATTTCACGATAAAAACACTTGCATGCAAATGCAATTCACTGCCAACCACAACCATCATGTGGTTCAAATCTTTGTTGCAGAACGACGTTTAGCGAACGCTCACCCTTCGAGGAATTCCCTTTTTTATTTTTAGTGCCGCCATTTACAACTTCCCTCATTCTGCCTCGTCCATGGTTTCAGAAAGAAAAAAAACAGTGAGTGGTAATGCCTTAGCGAGAATTTCGATCTGGGTCTTGTAACACAGGGTGAAAAAATGAAAAGGTGATAAAATACACGGAAATGCTTGCCCCGTAATAATGAAAGGTTACAGGACAGACAAGCGTTCGAAAAATAGGTGATGATTTTTTTTGCCAAACATGTTTCCATTTATTTTGAAATCGTTTTCTGTCTACCGATTTTCTTGGAATTTGCGAGATTTACATCTTTGTAGGCGACTGAAATTTGATTTTCTAAATCGAAATAAGACAGTTAACAAAACTAGGTTACGCCAGGAATAGAAGTAGAATCGTCCAAAACCTTTATAGAAACACAGGAACACTTAAATTGAATTTGTGAGAATGAAAGCCAAAATACGTTGAATATAATGATAAAATGGAGCTTATTTAATATTTATGCATCTTAAAAATGCCTTACATCAATGATGTTTCGTTTTATAATGCATACTATTTCTACTCGTTCACTTTTGCTTGAAAATCTTTAATTAAGACTCAAACGAGAAGGGATCAATTTTTCTTCTGGTGATCTCAGGAGTACTTTCGGGTGGATCTTGGAAGGCGGGAGTTTGAGTAGGGGGTGGGGCGGTTCAAACGGATGCTTTTCGCACTTAAAAACAAGCCGGAGCTCCACCAAGCTAGATAGACCGGCACTTCGCGTTAACTCAACGATTGCCCATTATGCACCAGGAGTGTCCGTTACGTCGGCCGGAAAACATTTCCCCGAAGATTTCGATCGAGCTCGCCCGCCCACTCACTCCACAATCCTCTCGCACTCTCGCACGGCCAGTCCGCCGTCGCGCCACCTGTCGGCCGCCGCGGAACCGTGAAAACAATTCTACTGGCTTGCTGCTGCTGCTACGGTTTTAATCGTTTGGGGGCTGCAAATTACCGAACGGGCGGCGGAAGCGAGCTTAATTTCCTCGAGCGTTGAATTACGCCACCGACTTTGATGAGGTTGAAACGGCTCTCGCTCTTTGATTAAGCGGCCATTTTAGTTTATCGAAATGGAGAAGTTATTGTTTTTGGAGCTTTTTTGCATCGCTCGTTTATGGCGCGCTAAAACTAAGCATAAACCTGTGCGCATTCTGTTTCTCTGTGCATAGGCCGAACTTTTTTTCCTCTTTTTAATTAAGAATCGCGCTTCAACCGAAACTAGCCGGCAGTATGGACGGGTCTTTTCTATCCTGTTAGGAGGATCACATTTGCATTGTTAATTTTGCCGCAGTGTCTCCAATTGGATTCTAATTCATCATTCATCACTTAAGTTTCCCATTATTCGATGGTTTTTGCCGGCTCAAATTTAGCAAAAAATCGGAATGTATAAAAAATTACAACAGTAAAGCAAAAAGAAGAAAATGGCAGAATTTTTCATACATCGATAAAATCGTTTTGTAAAATGCGCAAGAAAATCTAATTTTCCCCACATCTTTCAAAATCCAAAGGAATCCTAGCATCACGCTTGAATCAACCCAAACAGTGTATATCCAAAACTAATCTCCAAAAGCACGTAAAATGATTCAGATCAGTGAGAAAAGGTTTTAGGCTGCCCCTTAGTAAACGCAATCACACATTACACTCTGGTGTTGCGGCGCAGCTTGGCACGGGTTCTGTCACGCGCAGGTAACCAAATGTATTCAATATAAGCATGACGAATTTTATCATGAAGAATTCTATACTATACGATTAGTAATGAGTAACTAATTCCGTGCGACTCACTTGAATAACTACTTTATTTCGATAATCGAATTGCTCATATCAGAATGATTTCACCATTATGCTTCTTGACAATGATAAACGCTTGAGAAACTAGGAAATCTCATGCAAAGACGTTCGGATTTGCAGTGCGACATGGGGGAATCTTTAGACGAGACGCGCACTACTCTTGTAGTGGGCGGACCGGAAAACACAGACGGAACAACGTCTCCCTCCGCGCACGTCTGTAGTAAAGCAACGTACCGCGCCGTCTCCCGCTGCCGTTTCGAGCGCGTTGCGCGCCGCCTTTCGAGCACAGGTGTCATTCGAAGGCAACAGGAAACGTTACCGTTGTGCGGAGAAAATCCGATTCCCGGTGGTGCCGGAAGCCCACGTTCCACGAGCGAGGTATTTTCGCGGCCGCAAATGCACGAAATGCGGCCGACTAGGGCTTCCTCATAAGACCCTCTTATTTTTATCTGTGCTAAATAACATTGTGTAGGCAAACATTGACTTAGAAACCAATCAATAGTGGCCCAATCTTCAACGAAGATTAGCAAAGGGTTTGCATTAATTGCATAGCTAATTGTTTTGGTGCACATTTTATTTTCACATGCATATTTCTATTTGTTTTATCAATGTATTACTAAAATATAAAGGCTATATGAGTTCTCTGTATTTATTAAAATAACATTACAATTACAATTACAATTAAAATATATACCCGCAAGCAGCCCCTTTTAGGGGGCCAATGGCGGAGGTCAAAGACCAGTTAAGGACAAAGATGGGGTTATCCTTATTTTAACAGGTTCTGTATTCGAGACTCTGTAGTACGTGTAGTGAAGTGCGTGTACTTCCAAGTATGCTTTCAGACACTTAAACTGGTTACAGATGTTAATACAATGTAATACAGATATGATACAGTATATTTCACAACCATTACAAAAATTTGGTAGTTTGAAATTTATCTTAGATTTTAAAAATAATTTACAATTTAAAATAACCTTAATACAAAAAAAAAAAAAATACACTTAAGAAGGTACTTTCTATCGCCATCTACTTAATGTAAAGGTAGTGGCGTAATCTCAGAAAGGACTAAGCCGAGCTTGATTAATGCTTTTCAGCTGTTGTTGAAAATGTAACAAGACAAGTGAATCTTCCCCCAGGGTAACAATACAACAATCTTTTGGGTTGCGTTAATAACTATATGCACGCTAGATCTGCATGCAATTAGGTGAGGTTCATTCCACAACCGGGCGTTTCACTTTTCAGCGTGCCTAGCATCTTCCAGCTCAAGATACAACGAAATTCGACGAGTACACAAGCGAAAAGTACAACGCTCCTACGAGCTGGAAGGCTTTTCGGACTCTTCTAATTGAAGACGAGGTTCAACAATATCACTATCAGCACGCAAACAGAAAGTCACTCGGAGATGACAAAGTGTCAATAGCTGTTCTGGAATAGGGCCGAGTGGGCAGTGAGGCGAAATGTCACGGAACCATCAATCAGAAACGTTTGATGAAAGAAAAGATATGTAAGGTATCTGCTTATGTCGCGTCACACAATATGATTGGCAAATATGTCAATTCAATTTGAATCGAATCAATTTGATACATGAGGTTGCAGTAATCCTGTGGTGAACTAGGCACTACGGTGATTAAAAAAAATAGCCTGTATATACCGATCCTATAGCGTCCATTGAATCCCCAGATTTGCGGTTTAACATTTTCTTAAACAAAATTAAGTATCACTATTAACGACGGAAAGCCACATGTGGCCAATCGACCAAAAGCAAATAAATAACGCGCTTATACTGATAGTAATCGCACTGTTAATGTCTCTGTTAACGCGAGTTTATTATTCACTAGCAAACTATGCATATTTTTTTTTTAACTCCACGTAAGAAATTATATTAAAATATTATTTAACCGTCACATATGTTGCTGTTTTTATTTTTTTTTTAATCGGGATACCCTGAATTTTCGATAATTCTCCTTCGATTATACTGATACGTATGAGTGACTTTATTGTGACACCGTCTAAATAGAACGGCTTCTGGTTCTCCCTTCTCTATTCATTGTCTATCATCGGTGACGGTCGCCGCGATGGTGGCGCCGTCTGGACAAGAACGGGTGAGCGCGTGCGCATGCGTAAGCGCCGAATTTATTACCTTCTCCTCACCCTCCTCCTCCATCCGCCCATATTACCTGGTCGCGTTCGTCAGGTCATTAATTGGCGCCGATAAGACAGGTAGATACGCGAAGGGATAGCCAACAGCGAGCAGTTTCAGCGGCCCCCTACTGAGACTCACTAAAATTAAACGTGTCTACAGGCGCACGTCCCGGGACTCTCGCCAGCTCTGGGCCGGGATTCGAACCAGCGATCACGGGTGATTAGTCCAACGTGACCATTCACGGTATAATACGTTTCATTTTTTTTGCGAGTTTTTTTTTTTAAACAATTTTCTCAAATTTATGCATGTATACCACAAAACGGCTAAAGATCCCAGTTCTACAATCGGTAAATTATGAAAAGTAATTGTTGATATTTGTATTTGGTAATCACCAGAATTGTGAGAATCGTTGGATTGTCGCCATTAATATTTTTGTGTGCGATGTAATCGCATGGCAGGTAAGCTTTTCTTTTTGTATTTCTACACTTGCATTAATGTTGTTAAAAAATTGAACCATATTTTAAATAATATTTCAATATTTGATTTTAATAGTATTTCTAAACGAGGACGAGGACTAAACGTTCGCCAAGCTCTGTTCGTCTATTTTCTTCGGCGCTGCCCAGAAACCCTGTTCCTCTACTAGTTTAGGCCAAAGCGCCAACAACTCACCTCTTGAGATCATTTTTAATCTTAAGGTTCCACGTACTCGTAATTTTTTCAATAGAAGCACGTTGCTATCGGTAACCTGCTGATCGATTACTGTCAGCGCCATCCGAAGCTACTCGTATAGACGTATACAAAGTAACAGATTAGCCATGTTTAATTGGGCAGCTCAGGTCATAATGACTCAAAAAAAAAATGAAGCTAATCCGGATTACCGCTTTCGCCCCACCAACCGGTTATTACAACGTTAGGTCATCTAGAATTGCACGACGCCCCCACAATCACAATGGCAAAGACCACAATTGCGAATGACACATGAGCTAGAACGACATTTCCCAAAGTTTGCAATTATCGAATCGACGTGCAGAATACCCTTAATCCGAAAACAACAAACTGTTCGTCACCGCGCGTAGGCCCAACTGTTCAGATGTGCGCAGATTATGGGCAGTGTTGGGTAGGAACGGAACGGAAAAGTTCTGTTCCTAGAAATTGATTCCTTTTTTAGAAACTTAGGTACCGGTACGCCTTTATTCATTTTAATTTTTGAGGAACTTCAACGGGAACTGGTTCCTCTTTTTGAGGAACTGGAACGGGAACTGGTTCCTCTTTTTGAGGAACTGGAACGGGGGTTCCTTTTCTGTGTATTCTGCATACTGGGTACTGTACTTTACAATCCTTTTGCCGCAACTTTCAATTTTCTAACAATTTTCCAAAATGTGTCGACAGCGGAACAATTTTACAGCATGAAAAAAAAATTGCTAAAAATATTGATCTGCCGATTTGAGAACACAGATCTGTTTTTGATCTGTTTCCGCAAATCGGCATTGTAGATTAGTTCCGCAAATGTTTGTTTAAGTATTTTCAATCGAAGGAACAAAAAGATCACAGGCTCCTTTCGAAAAGGTTCCTTTTTCATAATAGGAACGAGTTCTTTTTCTCAAAAGAAACGAACACAACACTGATTATGGGCGGCCCCTTGTTATTTTGCGGAGTCATCTCGTGCATGCGGATAGTGCAATGCACCGCGAACCCGAATATAAATTGCATGCTTATTCGACTCGGCGCATCTTCCACTCTCCGAATTTGCATTTCCATGTTGCGAGCGTGTCGGGTAAACCGCAACCGCAAAGTTGACTTGAGAAAAGAGGTGCGATTCGTCATCCTCGATAAAGAGAAAACAACCACAAATATGTAGGACCTCGGCTAGCCAATGATCAACGAGTACTTGGAAATAGGTAAAAGGTAAAATTGGCATCTGAAACGGGAAATTCGTCAGAAATGACAACAGTCAGAAATACGTGTATATTATCCCTGACTGTTCTGACAGACGAACTATTCTAATTTAGAATGAATTAATTACAAAGATGATTGCAACATTAGCATTTTTAAATGTTAAACACGTGTTATGCGAGGCAAATCACCCACCTCTTTGACAAAATTTATTATTTCGGTAATAAAATTATTTGTGTCACCGTTTGTCTAGAAACCGTACTGTTCAGAAATGCTAGGGTAAAAAAAAAATCAGATAAAATATTATTCTTTAACTACAGTATATCTTCAACGCGATAGAGCTTAGGGGTGAATCCTGCAGCCTGGCTAAACCAGCTGCCCTTCCTCTCCCCTCCCCTCACATATCGCCATAGCGACACGAGGGGTAGTAATCCTGTAGTGCACTACAATGATTTTAAAAAAAAATCTCAGTCATAAACATGTTTGTTCCAAAATAGAAAACCACATGATCTTCAAGGTTAAGATGGCAATGCTTTCGCCGACCATTGTGTTTGATCACCCTACGCTCTTGCCATCCAGAAAAATGATACAGCGCCAGCTTATAAGAAAAAATACTATAATTTATGGACGCCATATACCAAACCGAAATGCGAGTTCTGTCATCGTTAAACAGCTCGAGAATCGTGCAGAGCTTTAATACTCGTATAGTAACAGCGCTTGAATTCGAGCACATAATATTATAGCTCATATTATTAGTCAAATTCGAATTGGGTTTGCACATTGATTTACTGCTGATACGTGCGCCGTATATCATTATTTAATTCAAATATCGCCAAAGACGATTTTCTGTGAACGGCAGTACGCACCGTGTTTACCTGAACACAGGTCTTCTGAAAAGAAACGTGCTCTACAATACAATAGTAGTTCATTTATTTATTATACTCTGTTCGTCTTTATTTCGGCGCTGTACCAAACCACGTTCTTTGTTTTTTTGTTTTTTGAATTATAGACGTCCTGCCTCAACTATTATTACTTATTGTTATTTTTTTTAAACGTGAAAATTAAAATTAAATATACATTTTCTTAGGCAAACGGCCCTAGTTCGATAACTCAGAGAAGTTTGAAGTAGGTTCGATTAGATTCAACTTTGAACAAGAGCCAATTTCCAGAAATAATTTCGGAAACCAAAACATACGGAACTTCAGAAAACATGATTTCGAAAACCAAACATACGGTGCTTAAGAAAACATATGATTTCGAGAACCAAAGCATAGGGTACTTCAAAAAACATAATTTCGAAACATAAAGAAACATGATTTCGAAAGTCAAAGCATACGGTACTTCAGAAAACATGATTTCGGAAATAAAAGCATACGGTACTTCAATTTCAGAAAATATATGATTTCGGAAACGAAAATACTAAGTATACTGCATATAGTACCATGATTTATGCAACCAAAGTAGACTTCAGAAACAAATTCGGAAACCAAATTAGACTTCAGATTCGATTTCAAAAACCAAAGTATACTTCAAAATCGATTTGGTTTTACAAAAAAAAAAAAAATAATAAATTTTGCGAAGAAAGTCCGAAATTGCATTCACTAATTCGAAAACGAACAACGGATGCGTCATCGCTGGTCATCGACCGTTGGAAAACACCCAAACGTGGCTGGATAAATTATAAGTATTACTGTATGTTACGTAAAACTGTGGGCGAACAGTCATGGCCATTTTCAATATTAATACGAACTTTCGAAATTTGTTTTCTAGAGGCTGGTTTGGTAGTTAGTCACTGTGGGGGCGAAACCCAATCTATCTGGTTTAAAAAAAAAACCGGTGCAACACATGATAGACTTTGCCCAGTTTTGCGATCGCTTTCACAAATAACAAGAACTGTAATTGCGTTGTTCTTCGATTTTTTTCTAAGGCGAGGATTTCACGATCGATCAAATTCATCGATCCTGATAAATAGATCCTCAAAATTACTAGCAAACCTAAAATCGAACTTGCTAGAAGCTGCCGCCACAGGCCATTTTTTTAGTATAATGCAAATTATGAATAATTCCATTTTCGTGGAACCGCTAGTTTCCCTGAACACTAGCTGCGGAGCGTTCTCTAATTTGAATTGGGCTCACATGACTACTAGAAATTGTTACGAAGCGGGAAAGTAGCGCTCTTATTTCTGGCAAATAATTATTTTGAAAGCTTAATTTACTCGAATCATGCACTACTTAAATAAATGCAAGTTTCATGAAGCCGGCTCCACCTTGATCGATGAATTGGGTCTATAGTGCAAACACTGCAAAAATCCCCGCTTAATTATTAGACTTAGATGAAATTGGAGCCATACAGACTGAGAGGTCAAGTAATCGATTTTGTTTCGCGTGTTGAAGAATCTTTGTATTTTTTGCCAAGTTACTAAAATTATTGCGACTATTTTCTGTGACGTTTCTAGATCATATTTCTGTCCCTGGCCACTGTGCTATATATGTCTGGAAAATTCCATTAGAATCGAGAATAAACGAAAGATTTAGTCACACTGTTTGGTCACAAGAACGTATAGCTGTTTGACAGCAGGTTCGAAATGCACGCAAAGATATCTGGGGCAACAAATTATTCAGAAAAATAAATTGACTAATTTTTTTAGCAACCACTTTTAATGTCGTAAGATAAGAAATACGTATGCTACAAACATTTTATTTTAAATTTTATAAACTGTAGTATTCTGTGTTACAAAGGAAGTCCATCGTTCATTCTCATAATTTATTTCAAGAGAAGGAATCCAGTTCGAGGATTTAAATCACATTTTCGCCCAGCACATTGATATTTGTTTTTTTCGACAATAACAATGGGTCATTCAAAAGACGCTTACATTGGTTTTTTGCTAGCTATCTGGGTACTGCTCGGTTAAAATTTCGTTGGACTGGTTAAGGTATTTCTTGTCTCCAATCTAATGCGTGGCTATTTTTGTTGGGTTATTGTTTTGAAAAAAAAACATCGGTTGTTGACATTATTTTGTCATTGACGTCACGTGGTGTGGGCGAAGATGAAATGCGGATGAACGTTGTCCTTTTCGCGGGGGTTTTGCTCTTTTGTTTATCGGTATTCGAAGCGACAGAACATTTCCGACTAAGCTCCTCCCAAATAATCACCCAGAAATACAACAAATCAGAGCATGATGCCATATTTTTGGGTCGGCCAAGGGCTGTCCGAAAAGTAAAAAATAGAATTTCCGCAGTGCAGAAAACGAAAATATCTGACCAACCAAAAATTATTTCAGAACTAGCTCATCCCAAATAAAATCACCGACTTCCAGACTTCGGAATAACATGCACTAAAAATACCAGAACTTTGATAATAGTCTAGAGTTTCCCACATTTTATGACATTAAATTGCTAAAAAATGGTAAACATCAGACTACAGATGTAGATTCTCCATGAATCAAAACATAAAAATCACAACATCGATCGATACACATAAATTCAAAATGAAACTACTCCTATCAAGTAATTAGTTTTTATCGCACAAGTGCGTGCGTATATAAAGGTCCTGAAATGCTTTCGCCCTGTAAAATAAATTGATTTTCAGGTTGCCATTAACAAGCTTGGTTGTAAAGGTTCATATGCTATTCCCACTCAAACATATTACCTAATCCATTTAACCTTGCATTCAAATCGCCTCATAATGCGTTATTACCAGAAGCGTTGGTAGTGTGAACTTCTTACATTTTAAATAAATACCCTTTCATGATGACTAAGACACTCATAGTCCCTATGTATTATTTAGCGCGCATAAATAGTTTGTATACACATGTGTAGTGAAGTGGACAATGATGTAAGCAAGAGAGGTCTTACTTTGAAACGAATACCTGCTGCTTTTGAGCACATAAACATGTCCGAAAGGCAATTTTCGCCCACAGGTTCGCATTTTGGTTTTAACAAAGGAGAACTGCCTGAAATATTTCGCAAACATCTTATTTCGTAGCAACGCTTCCGGGATCATGAAAATGGTTAATAAAAACTGCTGATTGATTTGTTACATCATCAATTGTTTACGATTAAAATAAAATTCAGGGTAATGATGCTGTAAATTTGGAGCATGGCAATATTTATATTGTAAATTTATTTCAATTATTAATTTAAAAATTCATTTTAACTACAACTCGTTGACGGGGATTCGATTCCCGGCAGGGGCTCTCGTTTATTTGCATATTGCATGTATTAAGTATATGGCGAGTTTTATCTGGCATAGTAATACTAACAGTCGACTTTCCTTTTTAAGGTTATTGGAGACAATCCCATCGATCGGTCCGTGTACCGGACACCATGAAGGCGAAGTCATCCACCCACCCGCGGCTACAGCCGCCCGCCTTGACCCTCCTGCTGGCCGCCCTACTACTTCCGGTACCCTCTCTCGCCGTCGACTTCTGGACCTGCCCCATCCTCAACCTCAACAACACGGTCACCTGCACTTGCGACCTTACCCATAGCCTGCAGTGCCATGACACCAGCAACGACACCACCACCACCACCACCACCGATACCAGAAACGAGGTGGCGGTCCTGGAAGCAATCACGGGGCGACTCCGCTCCCTGCCGGCCGACAACCGTGTACTGGTACTGGAACTGCGGCTGGACGGCCTGTCCGACCTGCCCGACGGCACCTTCGAGGGGACAGGGCTACAAGCGCTGGTTCTCGCCCGCCACCGTATGGCCCAACTCCGGCCGGCAGCGCTGCGCGGTTTGTCGTCCTCGCTGGTGGCGCTGGCCGTCACTTCTGGCACCCTCACCGCCGTGCCCACCACCGCCCTGTCCGAGATGGAACAACTGGTCAAGGTGGACCTATCCGACAACAACATACTGGAGATCACTCCCGACAACTTCCAGCCGCTTGACCATCTGCAGGAACTCAACCTGGCCGGAAACGGCCTCCACAGCGCCGGAGTTTTCCGGCACAACCTCGCCCTGCGTAAACTGATCCTGGACAGTAATCAGCTGACCGGCGTGGGCGGCCTGACCGTCACGCCATCTACAGGGGTGTCGCCGTTTCCCAATCTGCGGCAACTGTCCCTGGCGCACAACCTGTACCGGGACGTGTTTCGAGCAAACTTCCTACCGGAGATGAAGTCCCTGGAACGGCTCAGTTTGGCCGCCAACCAGTTGGCATTGCTAGAGGCCGGGTCATTCGCTTCGTGTCCCCATCTCCAGTATCTGGACCTCAGTTACAATAGCATAGTGGTGCTGCGGGAAGGGGCGTTCCGAGAGCTGGGCAACCTGAGCACCCTGGATTTGAGCCACAATCGGCTGGCCGCTTATCGTTCGCCGTTCGTGGGGCTGACGGCTCTGACCGTGCTGGCGCTGAACGACAACTACCTGCGGGCTGTGGACGGTGGCCTGTTCTCGCCGCTTCGGTCAGTGCAGACCTTGGACCTCAGCGATAACGTAATCAGTTACGTTCACCACCAGGCCTTCGACAAAATCAGGTCGCTTCAGTCGCTCGATTTGGAAGGTACGTATGTGTGACAAACCTGAGTACCTGATTTTCAATTTTGGATAGATGATTTTGGCGCCCCGAGACACATATGCTAGCCCGACCCTTCATTTCCAACATGACATGATAACCGACAATGGTTCGGCAGTCCCGGGTTCGATTCCCGAAGATTCTCTCGATTATATGATCGCGGGGTACTGGTTAAAATGTGTATCTCGGACATAGTCATAGCAACAAGAGGAGCTCATAATCTCCAGTAGTTTATTCACTACAGTGGTTGTAAAAAAAAAGTTTCTTTGTTTCGAGTTGTCCTTTACTTTGATGATTCCCGAACTGGACATCTGAATTTTTTGGAGAAAATTCGTAAGTGTGCTTTCTTTCATAATGGAAATAAATTCGAGGAATCCGTGTATGTTCCATATCAGGTACACATTAAAGTACTAGACAAAAATAGCCAGGTGGCCCATGGGGATGGGGAATTGAGATGGACACTTTGGTAGGCCCCTTAATAGCAAGTTAAAAAAACTACCAATCCTATCATTACACTCAGTATACCTGACGAAACTAAAAGCAAAAGTAGGCAATGTAATTGCTTAATAGAAATGCATAACGTTTGTTATAATTGGAATATTGCTTTGGAAATCGTTTATTAACATTTCCTAACAATTCTGTTTTGCTTATCTCTGTTTGCAGACAACCCATTGGTGTGCGACTGCAAACTTCGAGAGTTTGCCGCCTGGCTACACAAGACGAGCAACCTACCGGAGCACCAGAAGCGACTGGCCACCTGCACGGTGCCGGCCAGACTGCACGGCCTAGCACTACTCGACGTGACCTCCCGTGCGCTCACCTGCTCCGACAAGGACATTCCGCCCGAGTCCCTCACCCGGATGGAGCGCGAGGAGAAGCAGGCCGCCCTCCGGCGCATGCAGGACAACCCCGTGCCTAACCGCTTCGACGCCGTGGACGACTCTGGCCTGCAGCTGGTCGACTACGACTACGACGGGGTCACCATCACCCTCAACTGGCTCGTGTCGCCGGAACTGTTGCCGGTCACCTGCGACGCCGTCTTCATATTCGAGGGTACCGACCCGCAGAAGCTCCACCTGCAGAACAAAATTCAGACCGAATGCGAGGACCAATCGTCGGATGCCATCGGTGACGATGCAGTCCTGGGACAGACCGTCACGGTTAGGGTAACGCAGGTGACGCTCCGGCAACCGAAAACGTATCAACTGTGCCTGGCCGTTATTCATCTGCGGACGCTGGTGCTCGGCTGCTCCGAGCTGCTGCATTTGGATCCGGAGAGCAGCATGCTGGTGGCTAACAATCCGATGGAGCTGGCCGGAAACCGCCACCACCATCACCAACATGAGGATTCAGATTTAGACGCCGAACTGGAAAGGCGTTATCGAGAACAGATAGCCAAGGAACTGGAAGATGATGATCGCAGTCAAGAAAAAAAAGACAAGAACAAGGAGAAAGCGGCCAAGAAATCAGAAAAACACGACAAAAAGGCTGAAAAGCACGATCAAGACGGTAGGATTGAAAAACAAGACGGTAAAATCACGATTGAAAAACAAAGTGGCAACATCAAGATTGAAAAACAAGATGGCAGCATCAGGATTGAAAAGGACGGCCACGTCAAGTTTGAAAAACAGGATGGTAACATCAGGATCGAAAAACCAAACGGTAACGTCAGGATTGACAAGCAAGATGGTAGCATCAGGATTGAAAAACCAAACGGCAACGTCAGGGTTGAAAAACAAGACGGCAGCATCAGGATTGAAAAAGATGGCCAAGTCAAATTTGAAAAGCAGGATGGCAACATTAGGATTGAAAAACCAAATCGTTACATCAAGGTTGAAAAACAAGATGGCAACGTCAGGATCGAAAAAGACGGCCACGTCAAGTTTGAAAAGCAGGATGACAACATCAGGATTGGAAAACCAAATGGCAACATCAGGATTGAAAAACAAGATGACAACATCAGGATCGAAAAAGATGGCCATGTCAAGTTTGAAAAGAAAGATGGCATCATCAGGGTTGAAAAGGAAGATGGCAACATCAAAATTGAAAAACCTCACCTCAAGATTGAAAAAGAAGACGGCAACCTCCGAATCGAAAAAGATGGCAAACTCAAGATCGTAAAACAAGACAGCCGACACCGAAATGATAACCAAGACCCCGAATCACCCGATCTCACCAGATACGAACCCCCATCCATCGTCGTCAACACCTCCAATCCCACGTCCCTGCTGGTCACCTGGCAATTTAAACCGGAACAGCCGCCGCCCATCCCCTGTACGATGCACATCATGGTGATGCGACACGACCGTGAGGTGGACCGGAGGCTGGCCAGATGCGACGACGACGAGGAAACCCCGGAAGTCACCTTCACGGGGCTCAACCTGCAGCTATCGGACTACCGCGTCTGCGCCGAGTACGACCGGGATGAAACTCGGCACCACCAAAATAAGCTACAAAAGAAGTGCGTTCCGCTGGTACCGGGAACGACCGGCGGGCATTGGCATCCGGGTGCTCTCATGACCATCGGGATAGTGATCGCGTTTCTGGTCTTCGCCCTGCTGGTGGGCGCGTTCGTTTTTCAGATGGGTCGGCGCCTGTGTAGGCCATCACCGAAGACGGTGGGACTTTTGAATGCGGGACGGGCGGGTGGGTCCACCCAGTACAGGGTATTCTATCAACAGCCGGGCAGCGAGCAACCACTGGTGCACTCCGCGGCGTAATGGGGGTGGTCATTCGGTTTGAATACTTGATGAAGACGCACGTACTTTTGCTGTGACGTCATTTGGGTGATATGCAATCATAATTTAAAAGGTCACACGGCCTCGATAATGCCATCTCTTTTGATAGTGTTCGTATCTCCGTTCGCCACGTTTAGGTCATGCATATTTTTTATTTTTTTCACTGACGTGAAAACGAGGCTATTGATTTGAGGTGCATCGTGTTAAAAAAAAAACTATAAGGTGGCAGATACACCATAGCAGTTCTGTGCAAGTGGAAACGTATGCGCCTGCCTTAACCAATAAACTAAAAAGGACTGCTGGGCAGTCCCCGGGACCCCGAATGGTAAAAAGGACTGCGTTGCTCGATCGCCGGTCAGATAAACGTTTACGTGAATAATCGATCGTTTGAAAGAAATAAACAATTTTACGAACGTATTTTATCAACGTTATTGGTGTGCATGCGTCACCGGGTTGCTGAATGAATACCGAAATAAACATTTGGTGTTATTCAAAATAAAAAAATATAAACATTCAAATTGTCTTCATTTTTCAATGCCAATGAGCGAAATAGCGATTTTATCTGAATCTGGCGTTGATATTTCCCCACCAATGTTTGTTATTCGTAAAAACGTTTGTGCGGCCCCCGTGGTACAGTGGCTATAGACATAGACTACTAAACGGGTGGTCCCGGGTTCGATTCCCGGCAGAAGCAGTCGTTTCGACGAGCTGTGGTACTGGTGTCACCCCTGAGCTTCCATTAGGGAGTCCAGAGCTCAGGGGTGGATCCTGCAGTC
>JAUJYS010000502.1:0-22782 GCA_033995665.1 Melogona broelemanni
AATGAACGTCTTAATTCTAAAATTTAGTTAGAATTAATGCAGTCGTATATGCATTAATATATATATGGATGAAACTAAATCGTTAGCCATTTTCCTTAACAACTAAATACAAGTTTGAAGAACTGTGCTCTAGTTTAAATGGTGAAGTCGTTGTACCAAATCAGATCCCCCCTCCATTTATGTGGCGACGTTTGCCTGGGCGAGCTGTTACTGCTAATAGACCACTAAAACTTATTTACAATAGGGGGCCTGCCCGGTTTTAACTGATTCAGAATAGCGCAGATGCGTCCTCGGCCATATGCGCACGCTAGAACGCCGCCCTTGCGCCTTTACCTCTCGATCCTAATCTTGATCACGGAAGCGGGACGCGGTCTAATGTGAATTATTGTCAATGGGAAAATACGTTCTTAAGACGTTTGAAGAAAATTCTCCCCCGTGATATGCTGCGATTCTGCGCGCCGTATTTAGCGTAGTGTTTTAAAGGTTTTAAATTGGTTCTTTCGGAATCGTTGTCAAGAAGCTATCTAGTGGATTCTAGTCGATATTAGAAGACGCGTTGCAGGAATTTCTCAATTATCGATAATTTATTTAGGCTTTGTAATCTGACTTTTCTGGTAACAGTGGCTTATTGCCAGATAGACTACTATGTCAAAAGCTTCTAACTTTTCTATATTTTTTTGTACTGTTTAAGCAACAAACTTATTACCCCGCGGTAATGCAACGGTATAATAACTGTAGTCGTGGACCATTAGTTGGAGAAAATATCTTCTTTAAGAAAAATGAGTTGGTGGTGCAGGGTGGGATCTAGCAGCCAATTACTGAAATCGTTTAATTATGCGCAGTCATTTCGCGATTGCCTTACGAAATTGAGAAATAAATTTAAAGTCTGGCCTAATGGGTAGATGTGTCTTTTAAGTAGCTGAAGCAATTAATGCGCTCTTTGGGGGCCTTGATGCGAATTACCATAACGTGGTTGCTAGCGCAGTTTCCTTAACGTAACTTATTCGGCAGTGTTTCGTATCACAAAAAAAAAATAGTATCTGAAAAAAAAAGATAGGTACAATTATAAACTGTTAAGCGCAACACAGATCATATGGGTTTAATAGCGATCGAGTTGCTAAGCTTGCGTTTTGTTCGCCAAAGAGCAAAAAGAAAATGCTTACCAGAGCGAAAACGCTTAGTGTTCGACAGACTAACCTGAAAGGAAAAGTACAGTAATTATCTGACGTAATGGATTAAAACGAAAGGGACGAGGTCCGGTACAGCGCCGGGAAAGAGACGAACAGGGTTTTGGCAAAAAACCCTTTTAATAAAACAGAAAACGAGGACGTCAATTATACAACTAAGGCCTAGGCCTAAGTAGCATAACGAAATACCAATCTACTGTTCAGGTGTGAACCGACAACTGTGAATGACTAATTCACACTAATTCACTTAAGCACTAAAAATACACGAAATGTTGGAATTTCTCCACATCAGAACAAACATGCTTACCTCCCTGTTCGTCTCTTTCCCGGCGCTGTGCCGGACCTCGTCTCTTTCGTTTTGACTCATTGACGCACTAACTCACTATTAATTTTTTGGAATGGATTAATTAAAAAAAAAGTTCTTTAATCAATGCGTTTTGATCGTTATTTATGTATTGTATTTTACCGAAATGCCATCTCGAAACGAAATCACCAAAATGCTGGAAACTTCAAAGGGTACTTGTGACTTACACTACAGTGGTTCAAAGCAAAAACACAAAATTATGTACATTAAATATAAGCATTAGCAATCATTTAAGTAATCCTTATTATAAATACATCTTTATCAGACTGAGAAATAATTGTGGTATAGGGTTAAACTTGAAGTAGAATTGAGACCGGCCTATCTGTGAAAAGCTAAATGGTCCTGCCAAACCTACTTAAGTTGGATATGCCATCGACCACCTGAAATTGGGCTATAAGCTGTAAACTGGCCGGTCATTATGATGCCAGATTATTTGAGTAATGCGCATCAGCGCACGTACCGAAACTCACCGAAAATGTATTTTTCCCCCTTTTCATGTGGCGGCCTTTTATCGACAAAATCCGCGTTTGTATGCGTGTTTTCACATGCAGACGTTATAGAGCATGAGTCACGCGTGTGTTGTATGCATATTTAATGCTTGTAACTCGATCCAGGCTAATTTTGATCCTGCTTGGGGAAAAGGGAGTGGATGCTTGGGGCTGGAGTCGTTACGTGCATGGAGATTGCGGTCAGCGTTAATTGCGAGGGTGTGTATGTATGGAGGGGGATTTCTGGGGCTTGGTTTTAATGATGTATCACGCTGGGCTGTATGGCGATTTTCAATGTTTACCTATTAGCAAATAATAGAATTCTATGGAATATTATCAAATGTTGGATAAAATTTGAAATTTCGGATAATTTCAAATTTTTTGGTAGCAGATATGGAAAAATACAGGGAATATTGGAATAGGTTATTTCTTTTGTTAAATGGATAAAATGATCAAAAACTTTAGAATTTTGTTTCTTCTTTTCATGTTTTGAAAACCCCTTTTTTGTCGTGCGTTTTGGAGACCGGAGATCGAGCTTTTGCCATACCTGCATATAGTGTCAGTTGATGTAATTGTGCGGTCGTTGTAGCTCAGCGGTAGAGCATCCGCCTGTTGTGAGGCGATCCCTGGTTCAGTTTCCGGATCGGGGTCTCGTTCATACCATTTCGGGGTACTGGTAATCATCTCCTGTAGTAATATTCACTTGAGCGATTGGCAATCATTGATTGTAAAAGGAAAATACATATTCTCATACCAGTTTCAACGATCGCCATTAATTTGACAGACACAGTGGTTTGTACTTAGATAAATGGCTGCGCTGTAACATGTGCGCATGCACATTTTTATGTGCCTACAATTTTTATTTAGTTATCTATATGAATAAAATGACAGATTTAATTTGACGAATTTTTCTGAAAAATAATCTGCCAACTGTCATATATTAAGTCAACTAATAAAAGAGTCAAGCACGGTACAATTGAAATATTAATTTGCGATAACATTGATCGAAAACAAAAGATCGCGCTGTCACTCCAAAGCAATCGTCTCGGGACTGTTCGATAGTATCCCATTATCCATTGAAGCACGGCTCTCCGCTTATGGTAGACGCGCGCTCTGTGTCCCTCCCAACCAAAGATTTTAACTCTTTTCCGGCGCCGGATGTTGACACTATCGAGCCCTCCTCGATGGCCCGTCATTCGTATCGACGCCGATCGTCCATCAACGCCGTCCGTATTAATACCACTTGTCCGCACTCTTCTCCACCCCTCCCCCATCAACACACTATTCTCTTTCCTATTAATCCCAACTATTAAGTTTATTGCAAAGTTGTTATCCCACTCCCCTCTCCTTCCGCCACTCGAGAGCCAAGAATAAAGAGCTGCGTCAACATTGTTACGGCGCTCTTCATAATGTGAGTTCAGCTGCTCCTGTGGCTCTGCACGTCAGTACGGCTCCGCCTTCGAGTTACGCGGTATATATGCCGAGTCACGTGCGAGACCTCTCTTCTTTGGTCGAACTACAATCCTCGCGTTTCTTTTGTCAGCGGAGTGCTGATCGTGCTGACGAATTGAGTTTCGAATAGTCCCGCCTACGTGTCTAGATCACGAAAATTATCTGCGTCTGCGTGCAGGTTGGGCTTTTCGAATTATGTATTGCTGAGGCGCCTGCTGGTAAGATCAAATGGAACTAATCCCAGGTGACGGCCCCGAAAGCTGCGATTCTGGTTTTATTTGATTAATAACCTAAAAAATGCTTGAAATGTGAAAAATGTGATATGTACAGGGAGACGTATAATTGGATACTGCAAGATACTTCTTCTCGAGTATTTTATTTCGCAGTATCCGATCATTTGTTTCTTTTATACCTGTCGGCTGTGGTGCCGAAGTTGGGGTTTCGATTCCCAGCTCGGGTTCTCATTTGTTCTATCTCGGTGCACTGGGAAAATATTTTTACAAAATAATTAAATATTTTGTACACATTCATAATTCCAATTTACATGTACCTAAGGACAAATTTGCCGTAAATATTTTTGCGGGGTCGTAATTCAAAGATATCGAACGACAAAATAGTATAACTGTCTCAATTAGGAATAATTGTCTGTAAAAGGTAAAATATCTATTTATAAAACTAATAATTGATATTGTGAAGTAGAAAACATCCGTGACATTTTTATTTCACAAAAGAACCAGGCCTGTTCATGGATCAGTCCCTCCTCTCTGAAGATGAAATGCGTTATGAAATAGGTTGCTTTGGTGTATGGCCAAGTCATAAAATTGGACCTTTCGCATATTTCAGTATTACGGTAAGATAACCCTCTTCCATCCCCTCCCCCCTATATCCATCGCTAAAGAAAATCAAACGTATATAAGCCCCATAACGCTGGCATCAACACAACAGCGGTGTGGCGTCTATGTAGCTTATTTCGCGACAGTAAAGCGAAGGTGTTACAGTACATAAATTTCGACGGAGTATGCCATTTCATGCTCTAGCCAAACGGGCACATAGGGTTGAACTCTTGTAACTGGAGGTTTTTAAACTTTTTCTCCTTATTTTCTGTTCTGTCTTGCTGGGACCCTGTCCACCTTGAACGGTTCCTGGTTGTCCACAAAATAAAAGGAAGATAAGGCTTAAAAACGAAAACTCGGTAATGTTACTGGAACGTTTTAATAAATAGGACAGATTGAATCACAAGTAAAGGTAGATTCCTTCAAGTTTGGACATACAAGTATTTTTACCTTGTTTTTTAATTGTTCCACTATGTTGGCAACTGTTTCGGTCTGGCGTCTTTGCTGCCCCTTGATAAATATGAAGCGGGCAACCAGGCACGACTTCTATCACAAGTTTTGAAACGTAGCGCACTGCAAGTCTTTTTGATCCATTTGCAGAGATTGCATTTGCAAAAATCTTACTACGGTACGGGAAAATAACGAAGTTTCCATGCCTTGTAGGCGAGCCCGATTTGCCGCATGTGAGACTTACCTCCTGCATTGAGGTGTTGTTTGGTTATCGAATTAATCAATTATTATATATAGATTAATCAATGTTTTCCGATTATTTCCCCGTGGAATATAACGTTTGTTGATCACATTTGTTGACAAGTGGTCTTAATGGATGCTGTCCGGTTTGAAACTTGTTGTCGCCGCTAGACATTATATTTTTCGCAACCGCCTTCCCCATTTTATGGTCTACGGGGTTTTCGGCGGGAGGGAAAAAAATAATGATCTGCGCTTTAGACGTTGGCTCACTTTTATTTTGTGTTGTTTGTCAACTTGCAATATTGACTTTTGAATTATTACACGCTCCGATGAGCAGGTGTTTAACTCGAGATCGATTTTTATGCCGTTCTAAAAAAAATATACCGATATAGTCGCTGACTCGTTACATACCTCTTAGGGGCGTGGTCGTTCGGCATAGTCGGCTTCATCGCAACTTGATCGATGCGATGATGGTCGTTTCTGATCATTTAAATTTGATGAAGGCGCTGATCTGGCAAATCAGACAGACGCACTAAATATAGCGTACGTGTTTTAATGACGTCACGCTTTTCGACTAACTGTTCACGGAGAACCGTGTGGCTTTGTGGTTAGCGTGTTCGCCTACTATGCTCGTGATCGCGGCTTCAATCTCCGACCGACTTCCGGATTTTTTTCGGGCGAGTGAATTTCATAGCGCGCATTCCCTCAGAATGGAAGTAAAAACCGTGAGACCGGTGCCTGCACGTTGTCACGTTGAAGATCCCTACCGAGGTCAGTAACCTAGACGAGGCTTGCCATTTAGGTTTCCAGCTTGGGTGGCGAATATAAATATAGTGGCATAGTGGCAGTGGCTGGTCATTCGATCCCCGCCATAGACCCCTCCAGGGCTACATGCAGCAACACATTTTAATTAGAAGAAATAGCTTGTATACTTTGTTATTTTGCTAGATTCATTATACATTTGATATACCGGTAATAAACCTTGATATACTGTTGGCATAATGATACACACGAAATACTCAGTAGAACAGTATCAACGTTTATGTACTATAAAAAAATATACATGAATAAATTTAGAAATTTGGCATAATGTTGGTCATACACAACACCTTGCAAAAATATTTTAAACTATACATCTTTTGCAGAATTTATGTATCGACGAATAAGGATATTTAAGGTGATACAAAAGACGTCTTTTCCGATTCCATATGACGTTTATATGCCCAATACGACAGTGTGTATCTACTCTTGGCGCAGCAGCCAGGAAGTCTATTGCCAACGTTAACTATTTTACGCTGATCCCGTTTCCTCGGGTTATTCCGACTTATCTCGGAAAAGATAAAGCTATTCCTCTGGTTCCAGGCGTCGGTCCTCCCCCGCTTTAGTCCTCCAGTATCCGGTCATTTGGCAGGTACTCCGCCATTCCGACCGGAAGTCATCCGATCGCCATTAGCGCCGGCCCAATGGAGCCGATGCTGACCAAGCTTTGCATGCACACTTTGGCCCAACTCTGGCGGAAACTTTCCGAACGTTGGGTGGGTGGGCAACGTATCCGTTCTCGTGGGCCAGATAAGCGAATCGTTGGTACCTCATCAGAAATGACTATTGTTTTCTTGGCGAAAATTCTCTCTATGCCTTTTTTAATTTGCAATTATTGTAGTGACTATTTCTACAGGAAATTTTGTACCCCTTGGGTTTTTTGTCAATATTTGAGGGGTGACGATAGCCCGTACCGGGAATCGAACAACGTCGTTTTTAACGCATATTTACGTGAATTCCAATTGTTTTGATCTCAGAATTCCAATTGTTTCTTATTTTTTTATACCAAAAACCGACACGTTGACGTTATGGCTTTTAATTCCATAATTTTATTAATTTCCTGATAGACGGCTACACAGTAAAAAGTTATTCAAGCTTTAAGCTTGATTACAAAACGGTCGTCGAACTTTAAAGTAACCAACCAACCAAAACCGAACAATGCAAATTATAATTATAGTAACCGATAATTTTTTTTATTATTGATAATCGATCATGTAAGCTATAAAATTTTAAGCCAAAGTTAAGGTAACAGTTAACTTTTTCTATTTGACTGTCGAAACATTAATTAATCAAACTTGCATAAATAATGGAGAACAATTCAATCGAATTCCTAAACTTTAGGAAACGCCCTCGCCATTGTTGGCAAACATGGTAATACCGCCGCGAAAGCTCGATCCATGACGACGTTTCCGGGTAAACTGTTCTCGCTGAACCCGACATAAATAACAAATCGAAATGGCGTGTACGCTCGCGTGCCCGTAAAACAGTGCTGGACCCCGACGAATTAGCATATAAATAAGCGGCAATTATGTTCGCGCCAACGGGGTTGAAGGGGGCTCCCGGAGGGATGGGAGTCGACCATGCCGGCCGTGGTGGTGTGAGGGAGGACTGGTTGCCGGGCTGGCATAGTAATTAGGAATCGGCACAATATGGGTATATTTACTGCTAATCAGAATAATTATTTTATAATTCACTATTTATTTTTAATTCAAGTTTTTTGTATTTTTCGTTTTTATTATTATTATTATTATTATTTGTTCATCCAAACTATTAGTTGAAATGCTGCTAACGAGTCACTTTTCAAAACGAAATATTCAGTTCAGTTACTCAATTATTATAATTCTCAATACATTTTTAAATAATTAATTTAGTACAATCTAAGTAGTTTTCTTCTTTTATTTCTTAGTTTCCATTGGTCTGGCGTTCAGCGTCGGTTTTTTGTAAAGTTATCAAAAATGTAATATTTAGAATTAAACTAAATTTGTTAAAATTGTTAAATTAAAATTAATTTGCTAACACCATAATTTTAATTGTAATTTTGTGGCGACTTTTGTATCAATCGCCAGCAGATTATACAGTGTACACCAATGTATCGAAACGAAGGGGTCGTTGCAAGTTGTTGGCCCAATTTCGTTCCATCCATTGCCTTGTGAAAAAGGTGCAATGCAGGAAAGGTTTCAGGGGGAGCTTTTTTGATGAGCAAAATCGCCAGTAATCTGTCTCTCTTCAATTTAAATACATTTTTTCGTTTCGAGAAAATATTTATCTCAGAAGATCCTGTAATCCTGGTGTGGCTATGGCAATATGTGAAAGGCTCAATTTCACCAGTACCCAGGATCGAATAAACGAGAGTCTGCGTCTGCACCGGGAATTTTCGAGCGGTATCGATGCGATTGGTCGTATACACATATAACAGGCGCTGGTGTCGCAGATTAGCAGTTGACCTGCGTGCTCCTTTCTATTGTAATTTATGTATTTGGTAACGCCCGCGCACAACAATGAAGAATTACAATATAAACGATGATGGTGCTTATGCACGTCGAGACGAATATATAAAATAAATTATAAATCAGTGAAGTAAAGTCTGATAGTAAGACACTTTAAACCGTCGGTTAGAGAGGAAATAAGAAACACGTCAACTCGTTTTACCATCCCACATTATTTTACTGATTTACAATTTATTTTATAATTACTATATATACTAGCAAGGGCGTATTGCGAGAAGCAAGAGACCAGGATTGGGATATACTCTTTGTTAACAGGCGCAACATTAGAGACTAGAATGGGGTGGATGAGGGGGCAGACAAGAGCCCACATGCCCACATGGCATTATTGGAATATGAAGGCGTGATTTCGTGGCTTTTGGTGTATACGATTTGTTGGCAGTGATGATGACTGCTGAGCGGCGCCCGTGGCGCCCTCTTCATCCCCTTCGTCTCCGTATTTCTCCCCGCCATCGTTTGACGTCGGCTTAATATCGGGGAAAGGATGATTGATTGCGACTCGGCAATTGGCAAGGGATGAACTGGCACATTGCACCGCGACAAAATTATTAAACTCGCGCCAGCTTTTCCGTAGAGGAATGCCGTTATGTGCATCCCCTCCTCTCCCTCACGCGCACACAACCACCGTAAATATATACTGAAAATCACTCAGGCCTATTTTTTATGCGGTGGGTTGCTGCCTTATGAACGAGTCTAAGCACTGGCAGCGCTTTACGTTTCTATAGATCAAGCGGAATAAGTATTTTAAAATAATATTTATTGCAACTGTGCGAATTGAAAATTTTATTTGTTTTACCTGAAATGCTGTTCTTTCGGCAGATTTTTGAGGATGCAAAAAATAATGCTCTGTTCAATAAAAAATAATTAAATCTAATTACAGATAAACTTTTAACAAAAAATGATATCGGAGCCGTTAGAATGCAATAGCTAAATAGTAGTTATTTTCTCTCTGGTCGAGAGAAGAACTCTACTATTTAGATAAACTTTTATCTGATTACGAATAATTTGTTTACTCTTACAAAATATTGCGTTTAATATGGATGAATTCATTAATTCCCCTGTCCTATAAAAGGTTTATCGCCAAACACTTTGTTTTTGTGCTCATGCAGTACTCGGCACTAGAATTACAATTAATAAAGTGCAATCTCAACGAATTTAACGCTCTGGGATATCAGCTTCCAAAACATCGGAAAATAATACTGCTGAAACCTCTCTTTTATGAAGGCCATTGGCCATTACTCAATGTGGATGTGTTAGGCCAGGCCAGTATTGTTAGTGCACAGTCATTGCTGCTTTATTAGTTTACGTTTGATTTATTATTCTTGTATATGTTTTAGCCTCGCCGTTTGGCACGTGCTAAGGGACGTTTGCCTGTGACTGAACTGCGCAAAGTTCAATTGAATTTATGCCCATAGATGTGTATCGATAATGTGGAAATGCGATACTTTTTTAGAGTATCGCATGATGACTGTCATTGTTTAAAAAATAAAACCATAGTGGTTTGATATTTTATATATTTTGTTTAGTATAGTGCAAAAAATGCAAACGGTGCGTGCAATTATTGATATATCGATTTCGCCAACAGCAGCTATATAGGCAACATCGGTTTCATATAAACTCATTGGTGTCTATGGATCAATTTGAACAAAACCTCTAGTTTCTAAAAATAAATCCTATACCAATAAGGTTTAAACTAATTTTTATGTACTTGCGAGTATAACATTCCTGAAGGCTTAGTTTATTTTTCAAACCATTTTCTTCGAATGTTGACTGGAAAACAGTGTGGTTTTGTTGTTGAACTGTGTCTATTGACCCGTATAAGCGACGCAAAGAGACCATCCTCACTTTAAAGGACTTGTCACACTAGAATAAGCCACAAAAGGTTGCGGCCTATCAGTGGATCTTTGCACCACGCTAACATACAGAGCGGTCAATTTATATCCAGATATATAATGTACATCCAAAACTGTTACATACATAGGACTATCTAGGACGAGAGAAAGCCGGCGTTGCGCCATTTCAGTGCCAGCCCGCCTATCTTATTCCCAACTGGCAGCCGTTGCCTTGACAACCAGTCGGGCAACGCATCAAATTAGTTCTTTCTACAGACAGTAATTCGGTCGCCGCCCAGCGCCTCGCTGAGGTGCCGATGGGGGCAGATGGTTAGCGGGTTGTTAAAAATAGATGGCGATGATTTTTCACCGCGTTCCATTTTTGAGACTGCTTATGCTGGAGATGTTCGATGGGTTAGGTTGGAACACGTGTTATTTATAAAGCGTGTCGATTTTGCTGTTTAGTTGCTGCGACTGCTTAGACCATATAGCTTACAGAATATCTACTATAAAGCACAGCCTAACACAACAATGCATTAAGATATTAGAAATACATTACTTGCGATTAGTGTCGGTGATGTCTATGTGTTGTTCAGATCGTATTACAATTTAATTTACTATGTTGCTGATGAACTTAATGTGCCACTTTATTCGAATATAGATATAAACATTCTATACATGTGGATGCTGAATGTGCATGTGCCTTTCACAGTAAGAGGATTTGATAAATAAAAGTACATTTGCGTTTAGGTGTTGCGTTTGCGTTTTGTTGAGTGAAAAATATTTATATGTGGTATTTATCTTTAGTGCGGGTAGACTCGTTTACCTTTCAAACGAAAATTTTGAATGTCATTCCGTCTAACTTCACTCTTTGAAATCGACGACGATGGCTTCTGCTAATTTCTCCAGAGTTTCCGGGAAATCGAATACCTTCCTGGCGTTTTTTTCCCCTGCCGAAAGTATTTCGCAAAAGCCCTATTTTTCATTTCTCCGTCTGATCTCTGTATAGACATTCGCACTCGCTATCTACGAGTACCATCTAATACGCCTCAAAGGGTTAATTTGTGAAACAACTTCCAACCTTCACTCGCCGCGTAGTAGCAGTTGGCCTCGGTTATGGAGATGGTCTTCGCGGTGATGGCGACGCCGATGCTTCTCTCTCTCGAGTTTTCCTCGGTCCGGCGCTGAGTAATGCGTCTCGAATTAATAACAGTCTGGTTTTGGCAGCCGCCAGTGCGTTTCATGTTCCCATCTTTGTAGTAGTTTTTTTTTCTTCTCTCGGCACTCGCTTTCCACTCCTCCATCTCGCTGTTCCCGCACACCCTCGCGGGCGGCTCCGCCAAAATGTGCTCTCTCTCTGGCGTTCGTTCGCCGCCCGAGCTTTCATTTATCAAATGTTGGGCGCGGGGTCGTTGGGATCAACTGTTGCAAATGATGTCCATTTCGACGAACCATTTTACATTTCCGAGACGGGCTGAGGAGTCGCGGTCGAATAGCGTACGGAGCAGTAGCGCCACCTACCTTGGTTCGATTGACGGACATTGTGAATGGAGGTGGTGCAAATGCACTTAGACAGATGCATAATTAAATGCAATTTAACTTCTTGACTCTCATCTATATCTCTTTTTTCACTGTGAATAAGCCCACTGTACGTAAGACTCTACAACCGAAATGCCATAATTCTATTAAACTTTATTGCTAGAACAATTTGATTTAGTCCCAAGCACGAGGTATCATTATGTAGTTCCATCATATTCGGTGCACATTTGCGTCAGTGCCGTGGGATCGAATAAACGAGAGCCCACTCCGGGTATCAAACCCTAGACTATTTCACTCAAAATACAGATGTGAACCGCGGCGTGTTCGCATTGACTTCTACACTGTCGTCACAATAAATTGGTCAAAAATAAGCGACAAGAAAGACTGACTGACTCCATTGGGCACCTTTCTTCGGAATGGTGATGGGAGACCCGCACCTGTACGTTGTCAGACATGCATTAAAGATCCTTGCTTTGTTCAGAAGCCTAGACTAGGCCAATTCCAAATTAACAGGTCGTCTCCTGGGGAGCTTTGAGACGATACTTTTATCATTGAGACGCATGTAAGTCTTCTTATAATATGTGGAAAAAACTCCCTTTTCGATATTATAAATTTCAATAAGGTCTCAGACGGAAATACGGTCGCGCCCTTTACCGAAAAATCGGGGCTCCACGACTACCATTATTCAACCAGTTCGATCTCGACCATATACTTATCCGCGTAATTTTAAAATGTTGAGTGTCGACACTTTGTAAATAATGTGGTTTCGATGTAGGCGCACTCTGGTGTCGTCGTCAACTGCGAATCTGCAATGTGAGACGACGCGGAAAGTAAGACGGATACGTTTCTTTGATTGGGGCGCGCTGTGCGTGTAAATCATTGGCACGTTGATCGTCGTTCGCCGTGGCACTGATAATACCAATTGGAAGTTTTTCCCGTTCGGCCATTAGAATCTCCCCGCCGCCGTCTATGGACTTAGCCTTATTACACGGTTCGAATCCCGCTTATAAATAACGCTCTGGTGGGGGGAGAATCAATGATTGCGCGGGGATGCTCGTTAGTGGGGACCCGGATCGGCACCATGGCTAGTCGTGTTTTTTTTTCGCTGTCAGGCGCGGTTAACCACATGCATGGAAATTTAGATGCGAATGGCATCGTGCGCGTACAGTATAAGATTACAACTGCGATTGTGTTTCTAAAAAAATGTGCCAACATCTTTAGAAGAATCATCTTTTGAACTTGTGTTAAGAAGAGTCACCAAAAAAATTCAATTTCAAATGCAATCTTAACCCATAAGCAGACTCTGAGGAAAATTTGAATGCCTGATTTCCTTTCCCCAGGAACAAAACGCTTCGAATTGTATCTATCCATTTTTTCCAGGGACTTGACGTGTTTGCTGTTATTGTGGGCAGAACATTTAAATAGCTTATCTGTAAATATTAAATATTACAACTCATCTTTTACAAATATTTTTTTAATGATTACGTTAACATTGAAAGCTCACGGGGTAAAAGCGGTATTGTTGGGATCAATGAAATAAAAATTTCATGCGTTCAGAAAGTTTGTTTTCCTTTTTATTTTATTTTTATTGTTTAATCGAAGGAGCGGAAAAGTTTCAGGTTCCGTTTGAAAATAACCTACGAATGTTCAGTTTCTTTTTCCATTTGTGTGCGGTAACAATGCGTTCTAAGTACATGTATAATCTCGTCAGCATATATTTGTATAAACCGTTTGATTAATTATTATCATTATTATAATTAGAACATATTATTATTAGAATTATTATAATTAGAACATGTTCCTTTTTGAAAGGAACGAACCTGACACTACTAGGAGATGTGCTGTAACAATGCGTTCTAAGTACATACATAATCTCGTCAGGATATATTTGTATAAACCGTTCGATATATCGCCATTAATTTGTTGCCAATTTCCACCGCGAGGTGGCGCGGGCTGCGTTGCTCGCCTTACCGCATCCGAAGTCGGTCGCGTAGAACGAACCGAGGCTAATTAGCCGGGCAGCTATAACGGGAAAGCGGGCGCGTTTCGCATTTTATTGTCTGCGTAGGAAAAGTGGCAAGTTTTGGTTCCCCCTCGACGCTAATTCTTCAAAAGCCATGAAAAGGCGACGGTCGCGCTTGACCGCAGTGGCGTTCATTCATTAGACGCAAATTCGATATTTGTGTGTCGTCATCCGCGGATGGCCGGTAACGTAGGGGAGCCATTGTGGTGAGGTCGCCGCCTTGGGCAGGTACTAATGCGTACGCCCACCATGGAAACTTCGTCTGGCGTTTGATAAACTTGATATATATTTATAAAATAAATTTCCTATCCCTTCTCCCGGGCGAAGCCGGGCTCTTTCTAGCAGATGGATAAAACTATAATTTAGGAGGACCAAAATTTGTCATCCGTTCATCTCGATTTGGGTGAAAGTAGCGTCTTACATTTCACTCGCTTCTGGTTAAAATAGTGATGAGATGGGTTATGGTTATACTATCGTATTGTGACTGCTGATCGGGGAAGCAATAACCTTTTTTTTAACTAGAGGTCATATTGCGTCGTCATGTTATATTATCCCGTACGGTTGCCAAGGCGACGACTTCCCAATTTTCTAAAATAAATTTTCTCTCTCTTATCCCGGGCGAAGCCGGGTC
The DNA here is from genome assembly GCA_033995665.1 of Melogona broelemanni. NCBI lineage: Eukaryota > Metazoa > Arthropoda > Diplopoda > Chordeumatida > Chordeumatidae > Melogona > Melogona broelemanni. The sequence continues at coordinate 14,363 of JAUJYS010000502.1, forward strand.
ATTTTTCCAATAGACTGATTTTTTTTTTAAAAACATTACTTCTGCTCTGACCTCATTCGACCTGGAGTTCATTGCGTATGTGCCTACTCAAGCAGAATTTACCTTCGCAAAAATGGCGACTGATCTCCAGCACAGCGCTGCTCAAATCAACTATGCCACAGTTATCATCTGATCTTTTCCGATATCATCTGATCTTTTCAGATATCATCTGATCTTTTCCGATATCCAATGATTCAGGAGACTAAGAAACCGGGATGTGTCCAGAGAACGGACCAATTATTTGTTGGGAACTGTATCGTAGCATCCCGTGTGGAACCGGTCAACCAATCTTTTGACCCATCGGTTGTCAACGAGTGTTGCCAGCTGCCAACGCACGCCAGCCGCCGCAAGTTGGCGAAATTTATATCGTAGCGCCGACAACGCTGCTGGTCGTTATGGTGGTGGTAGTGGTTGTAGGGGGTAGGTGGTGGAAGGGAGACATGGTGCAGCACACGCAAAGGGTCTCTCGCATATTAATTAGGCGTGTTGCTGGTGGCCAATTTTTAATGCACGCCACCAGGATCGGTTCGCTGGGAATCGCATTCGCGGCGATATAGCCATCATCAATCATTTAACAGGCGCTGGCAATGGGACTTGCTCCAAAACGGAAATGGCAATAACGGGGGGACCGGAACTGAAAACAGCGGGCCGCGGAAATCGCTAGACTCTTCCCTCTCTGGCTACACTGGCAGCCTGGAAGACTTAAACCGTGTCATATAAAGTGTCTGCATCAGTATTAGTTGGACGAACAAGACGTCTTTCGGTCGTCGTAGCTCAGTGGTAGAGCATCAGCCATGTGTGCGGCGAACTCTGGTTCGATTCCCGGTTCGGGTTTTTTTTTCGATCACTGTTACTGGTACTGGTAAAAAATGTTCACTTCTACAATTGCTCGAGCTATTAAGAGGGGGCACAGAATATGCTGTTGTGATATTCACTTCATTCGTTGTCTGCCAATAAAAAATAGTTCTTATATTCATTATAGCTCCCTTTAGTGTTTTTTTTGTTTTTTTTGCAACCGTAAATCCATCGTAGAAGATCTCGAACATCATGATGTATTTTATACTTGATGAAATACGGAACTTTAGCTACTTGAGGGTGTATTGATTTACTGTGTATCAATTATGGTTTTCTAGACTTTCTGCGAGGCTAATTTGAAGCCGTCTAAACCAAAATGTGCTAATTGTTGGCACCATTAGTTCCTAACAACCGATTTGCATACAATTATGCATTGGGGACTCAGAGGCGTTAATAATTTTTATTCATCCATTAGACGGAGTTTCGATGACAGTCACGCCATGCTGGCTTAACAATATGTATTCGTGTTGGTGTATAGGTACCTAATTGCATAGATTTATGTAAATCGTGACTTGAAATTAGTTATCAGACTGCAAAGATAGGCGAACCCGTACTTATTGATGTTTTTTCGGTCGTGGTCACGCAATACGTGACATATTTTCAGCAATTAATTTGGCGTGAGCGTCCAACAATTTATTAATGGCCTCTATGAAGTAATCCGTTGTCTTTAACATTGAGTCTTATCGATTTTCTATTTATCTGCTGTCTTTCAGCTCATGTCGTTAGAATAGTAGGACTCTTCTGACACGATTACTTAAAAATTATTCCATACTATAATAACTTTCAGGAAAAGTGGTCGGCAAGATTTGTTAAGACAGCATTTTAAGGAAACTTTTGTTAGCAACTGAATTGTTAAATTATTGACTAATTGTTTCATAAATGATTTCTAATGTGTTTAAAAAGCAAAAAGGAAATGCTTGACGACGGTAGGCGATCTGATACAACTCATTGTGACGACGTATCACGAGAAATGGCATAATTTAAACGAGTTGGTCACAGTCTTTGGTGGACAGAAAAATATACCATATTTTTCGTAATCAGTTGTGTTTGTAAGCGTTGGGGGCAACTGACCGTTTGAAGGCATTTATTATTTGAATTAATGCGTTGAGAAATGTCGCAAAAGCATATTAACCCTTCTAAACACCCATCCATTCATCCAAACAAATTTATGTTCAGTGGTCACGACAATGTATTCGGTTTTCGGAAAGTAGTTTCCACAGAACCTCCGCAGAGATAATATGTGCGCGGTGATCTCGCGGTGCGCTCTCCGCGAGACATCGCAGCGGCAAGGGACATCTATCATCTTTCTGCCCGACGCGAATCAGCGTGATGGCCGGCGCCACACCCGCATATATTCAAGTAGACCGACGTATCCATTTGACCGTGACGTTAAACAAATCTTGCGCATGCTCGTTGACGGTGTGGTCAACTGGATGAGTGATGGCTCATGCGGTTTTAATGGTAATTTGGTCGTGTTCCTCGTGGTACTATTATGATGGCGCGGTGAGGCTGGCGGTCAGTGCCACGGCGTCTGTGCATGTATCGTCCGTGTCGGCATATTATAGTGTAAGCGATATTAAATTGACGTTAGTGTTCTATAGATTGTTTTGGGATCAGCCGTAAATTTTTCGTCACAAATGTTATAGGTGTTGATTGGTATTGTTTTAACGCGTAATCGTGAGTTACCAGCTTTTTTGCAATCTCCTTCAGTGAATTACACTGTAGGAGATTATGTGACCCTCCAATCTCCTCGAAAGAACTTTTATGGAGAGGTACATTTTCAGCAGTACCCCAAGACAGAATAAACGAGAGCCTGCTACGGGAGTCGAACCTGGTTCCTCGTACCAACAGGTAATTTTGATTTAGGAAAACGTTTCTTAACCATGCTCACTGTTACGTTCAAATATCAATCCTTTCTTTTAATTTCTTTAATTCATAAATTTAGCTTATTTACTGGAGTGGTTAATCGTTTTCCATCATTAAAACTCGTACATATTTTTTGTATCTTATAAAAGTAAATAATACTGATCAAAATAAAATTAGAATTGCTCCTTGATAGTTAAGAGGAAATGACTGCCATAAAATAGCAACTATAGTGTTAAGTAGTCCATCACAATGCTTGAATGACTAATTTGACTTAATATGAAGCTATTCCCCCCAAATTGAAGCTTGGTTTGGGACATAAAATATTTATTTCCGACTTTGGCAGAAGGGCATAAAAATCCGTGTACGGGCACCACGCACACCTAATACTAATAAATATAGACGACAGGAAACTGGAACATCCAATTGGAGGTCACAAGCTGCCACCGCGAATAAAACGCCCCCTCACGGATTATTACCGTGACTCGTATGCAATTTGATTTGGTGAGGGAGTCGAACTCTGCGTCGCAATCGGCGAAACAAAATTTGCTATCCGGCATCACTGAGTCGACCGATCTGCATGTTGCTGCTGTTGTCTCATTTGCTGACCTACTTCATTTTGACTATTGGCTTCTTCACGTAACAAACGTTGCATGCCAAGTCGGTATTATACCAGCGCGGCACGCGAGAAGCATTGATTTTCAACGCTCACGTGCTTAGGGGTAGTTGCCGGCGTCGGTTTCGGAAATGGGCCACTAGATGGCGAGAGCAACTATGGTGCTGATTGTAATGCGAGAGTACGTATTTCAAAATCTGTTCACGTTTATTTGGTATGAATTTTCCAAAAGCCGATAAAACACATCGTATGGATTTGACACTATTAGTTAGTTGGTCTAGTGGATAGAGCTTTTTTCTTTGCTCGCATTTTTGACGTCATAATGATGAAAAACTAATGTACGGTACTGAGCGCGATTCTTCTTTTGGCAGTTGGTGAATTATGCTGTTGTCGCCGCAAGTGGTGCTTAATTATTCATATTCCAATTCTCACTATTAGTTGTTATTTTATCCTAAAACATAAAATATTATCGATAGCTTTCCTATTGTCTCCCAACTCAGGGATATATCCAACTAACTCGTCGTTGCCCAGTTATTGTTGCGATCGACTGTAGTCAGGGTTCAGTTTCCGGGACGGGTTCTCGTTTATTCGATTTCCCGGGGCACTGGTGAAAATACGCCCATGAGATATTCTTATTTGTGACAATAAATAATTTTAATATTTTGAGTTCGAATCACGGTAAGGTTATCTGGGTTTTTTAGCATGGTAGCAATGGCAGCAAATATAGTTTGCTATGTTTTTATGGATTTGTGGTCTGATGAGGGCGAGTGGGAGGAGATCCAAACCCCATCCATCTACTCCCATCCACTTCCAATTGCTTTCCTTTTGTTTCCGGTTAGAGAGATTCAAAAAACATATTTGAATGCATTCCTTTTCCCTCCTCCATCAACTCGCATCAAACCACCGCAACAATGGAGTTTTCCAGCCGAGTCGTGGATTAATCACCGGCTTGGCTTCTCGTCGAAATGGGACCATTCATTTTAATGTCGGAAATTTATCCACCTCTTTTCCCCCTACCCCGTCCTCATGGAAGGATGGCGTGCTTGTCGGCGATTGGGTGTTCGAAATCAACCGAAACAAAAATGGAGGTTTTTGCGGCGCCCATCATCAATTTGTTCCGCTACCGTATTCGGATAGGCGATCTACTTTTAGTCGTTTTTTTTTTGGGAGTGGGGTTTAGGCGGTATACGTTCTCGTCAGTGCGCGCGTGCGTTTTCAACGTTTATCAAAAATTTCACGGGGTAAATGCGAATTCAAATTCAGTAGCTAAAAATAACCGGAATGTGAAACAAGCGTCTGGAAGGTGAGCTAAACTCATGACTATCAATGGCAACACAAACTTCTATTTCTATTTAGGGTTTAACATAGCTATTGTTATTATTTACATGATTTTCCCAGACTTGGTTAGTCTTTCTTTTTGTTGCTGTACGAGAACATGTTCCAAATTAATCCAACTACGAAAATATAAAATTACAGAATGTTCTAATGCTCTTGGTTTTTATTTTCAGTAACTACTTTTTTCTAACGAAAGTTATTACTTTCCAACAGTGTTTTCATTTTTTGGTATTTTGATTTTAAATACAGGGATATTTTTTAATGAGAAAACCATGCTCAGAATGAAATCGGAGGCAAAATCATGATTTGAATTGTCCAACTTCAGAAGTAATTTGTACTGTTTGTTCTACTATGGAGGGAAGAAGCGCAAGGAATCTAAACTTCCACGAGCGAGAAATGTTTTTCGAAAATTAAAACTTCAAGTAAGTGAGGACAAAGATCCAATTTGGTTGATTCAATGGCTATTATATTTTTAATTTTAATGCAATCAAGCCATCATGTGCAAGGTTGCTATCCTCTTCATCATCTTTCACTCGTCTTTCCTAAATATTATACGGCTATTTAAAGACCGTTGTATAATTCAACGGTATAAAAGCCCGAATTTGAGGTTTGACCAATGGACTCATGAGGAGGATGATTCCCCCCCCCCCTCCACACTTGCCCGGCCTTGGTGCGGTGTTACGATGAAACGATGGAATCCGTGCTCCGCACGCAGACACGGACTCCCAACCGCGACTCCTCGTGACTCCACCGAATGACAACACAACACGGAGGCTCCCAAAACCGCGTTTCGGTGTTTCCCACGGAACCATTTCCACGGTCCGCGCTTTACGAATTCCCACGCGCGTGTGCATCCGAATCGCGTTTTCCTGCGCGTTTCCTATAAGGCTGGCCGCGCCGCGATCCCAAACGCAGATAATTACAGTGTTGCGGTAGAGATCGGGGAAGCACGTACGAACGGCGCGAGCCATCGGCGTGCAAATGCCCGGACGTCACGAAGGAGGGCCATGTCCAACGGTAGACAGGCCAAATCTAACAGCGAGTTGGTCTGGGCCCGTGTTCGCGGTCTTTTAGCGCCTAATATGATGGGACGGTTCTGCATTTTGGTAAACTGTGATCGTCGGGAGGGTGAGCAACCGCCTTTGGTGCGGGGATCCAACGTTTGATTATCGGTTCTAGCTCTCTTTTATACGATCTCGGGGTGCTAATGAAAATATGACCCTCTATAAATGCTCATATTTTTAGAAGGATACAAAATGTTTTAAAGCAATATTATGTTGTCAAAAAAATAAAGACGGTATCTCTGACGTTGACTAGATAGAACGTCTTTGAGTTTTCCAAATGGGAAACATGTTCCTTTACAGCGCACGAAATGAACGACGATGAATGCTCTAATATTTAAAATTTTGCTGAATCGAGACACCTGGTAATCTTTGTTATTAACGTATGTTGGTTCCTCCCATAATTATTGACAGTGGAATATTTGCATTCTGCTTTTTGGGACCATTCCTGTATTAGTTCAAATATTATTTCCAATTATATTATGACCAGATTATTTCAAATATTTATTTTCGTAATTCCCCATGTTTTACAAATCGGTGGCCCTCAGTAAATTATGGAATAAAGAATAAATATGCTCAACATCTGCAAAGACGTTTATGCTAAGCAGCGGTTTCATTATTCTCTAATCATTCTTTAATTTTATAATCGATTAGGATATAGAATTTGTCGACGGAGCCCTTATAAGGACGAAGGAAGAAATTGCGCCATCAAATTTTTAATTGTTCATCCACACGCCTCTTGTTTCATTCGCGAATCTCATCGTCACGACTAAAAAAATATTCCAGCTTGACGCCAGATCGCCTTTCTTAACGGTGAACCGTCGTCCGTGACTGGGCAATTTGTTAGGAATGACGTGCAGATGGGCTGACGAAAAATGTATCGTGCTAGTTAGAAGAGCGTAGTATATGGCGGTGGGGGTAGGGCAATATGGATGTCTTTATTTCGCGTTTACCCCCGGCCCGGTTCCCTACGGCACGCGTTTGCGCGTGACTGGTAGAGGGGTGGGAAGGGGGTTGGAGCTCTCGCCGTCGTAAATTATTGTCGACTACACGACCATTATGGGGAGCGATGAAATATTTAGAAGTCGAAAACCATCGAAATAATTACTTTTTGTTGCTTCCGGAATTAGCATGCCAGGCAGTCGTCGTGTACACGGGCGAGTTTCTGGTTTCTGGTTCGGGCTCGCTCGTAAATATGCAATTTCGACGTCTGTTTTGTATGGATAACGCTGTCTGTAATGTGGGCTGGGGGGTCGGGGTGGTTGATGGCGGCGTTGGGCAGAAACGGATAGTTCCGTTCCTAGGAACGGGCTCGTATTTCTGGGTAACTTTTGGACGACCCAGTTATTTTTTCCTAGAAAGGAACGCTTGAAACGGTTTCGTACATTTTTTGAGCAGCTGGAACGGTGGTTCGTGTGTGCAGTTTGCGTGTTTTAGAATAATTTATTTTTTTCTATAACAACCATTCTCACTGTTTGTCTTGACCGATGGTCATCGCTATGTTTTATTCATTTTCCGACCACGCTTTAGCACGGTCAGCAATACGTTAGCTGGAGATGATCATGATTGGTAATCTGATCAAAAATCATGCTAGTGCGTTCTTATTTCATTACTTGGGAAGAATGCTCGTTTTTTTTTTTTTTTTTTTTAATTGTACATTTCACAGTCTCTTACTTGCGAACGTGTTGGTTAATCACAAAACAGTAACTTTAGTTTCAGATACTGAACTTGCCTTTCAGTCATTCGATTTTAATCCTACTTTATTGTTTTATTTACGAGAGTTCGCCATGACTCTCTATTCGTCTTTCCTTCCCGGCGCTGTACCCGGAACTCGTTCCCATGCTACACTAAGCCACCGGCACCTCTAGACACGTGTAAGAAAATGCGGCGCAGCACCGCATTGCTTGATGTATGGACTTGGCTTACGGAGAAACCTGTTGTCATTTTCAAACCCGATGTTTCCGGTTTGATGGAACCGCAAATGGATTGCCCTTATGGAACCGTGTACCAGGCGAGGGGTGGGGGATATATTGCGTGACGTACTTTGTCCTCCGCCTTGTGTTGAAATTTCCGCGGTTGGTGCTATGGGTTTGGGGTGGTGAGGGTGTATGGGAATTAAGGTTTGTAGGGATAGTGGTGGGTTGTGTAATTTCGACTGTGTTAGGTCTGTGTGGGGGGCGGCTCCCTAAATCCTATTAACCCACGGCTGACGACTAGTTGGCTGAAAACAAATCTGATAAAAATGCAATTTGGAGGAACGCTGAAAATGCTTTAACTGGGGAGCGCTGCTGACCATGCAGCGCTCGACTACTGCGTTTAAAGATGAAGTTCTACAGGGGGAGATAAGAGAAAAAAAAATCGGTCATGCTTTAAAACTTAATTTAAAGTCGGCTTTTTATCGTGAAAATTGATTTAAAGAACCAAATTATGAATCCGTACAATTTTACCTGAAACTAACCAACTTTTCGAAAAACAAAGTAACGTAACATTTTGGATTTTGGTGCAATCTCGTTCGTCTACATCGTTCCGGTTCGGTCTCATGTGCATCTCGTAATTTACTTTGTTTATTGCTTATTTTTTTTTTGTTTCGGATCACTGTAGTGAATAACACTACAGGAGGTTATTGTACCCCTCGCGTCGCTGCGGCGATA
>JAUJYS010000503.1:0-22778 GCA_033995665.1 Melogona broelemanni
TGGATCCTGCAGTCTGGCTATTCCAGCTGCATCCCTCTTCCCTTCGCTTCCCTGCCCCTCACATATCTCCATAGAGATCCGAGGGTGAAGTATTCCTGTAGTGCACTAGGCGCTACGGTGAATTAAAAAAAAAGTAAAAAATACAGTCACCTACCCAGCAGAAGCGTAGTCATCAGTTACATTCGAATCGCCATTGAGCTCAGGTACCATTTTCGTTTCAGAGTTGATGGATCTAAACCAAAATAAATAATAAATATAATAAGCATATATTTATATCAAGCAGATGACAGTTACTAAAAACAGATGTCCTCTACTCATAAGTTGCGTTTTAGTACCATGTAACGTACTAATCATGTAATGTAACTGAAGTGCAATGCAAATGCAATGTAAATTAAATGCAAGAATGAGTATGGCTATAAATAGTTTTACTCGACCATGGTCACATTGTTACGAACAAAAAAAACAATTTCTAGAAGTTTTAGGAAATAGAGATGATTCGCTGATGTCTGACATTCAAATTTATAAAACAAAACAATAGACAATATTAAACAAGGACATAACAAATCATTCTCGTTAAGTGTTCCATTCTCGATTGATTGTCTAATTTTTGAATTGAGATTGGTTCATTCTTGAAATCAACAGGAGCCGTTCGGAAATTTCGATTCTATCAAGGTACCCAGGTATAATTTTTTTTTTAAATCACTGTAGTGCTAATCACTACAGGATTACTACCCCTCGTGTCGCTATGGCAATATGTGAGGGGTAGGGAAGGGATAGGAAATGGCAGCTGGTATAGCCAGGCTGCAGGATCCACCCATAAGGTCTGGACTCTCTAATGGAAGCTCAGGGGTGACGCCAGTACCCCAGGATCGTCGAATAAACGAGAGCCTGCGCCGGAAATGGAACCCGGGACCGTCCGCTCCGAAGAATGTTGCCATACCCACTGCAATTACTTGTGTTCGAAGCTAAACAAATCCATAGTGCAGTACCAATACATTAATCAGTAATACTTGATGCAGAAGGATGCGTGAGGAATATTTTATTTATTTTTTAAATCACTACCCCTCGTGTCGCTATAGCGATATGTGATGGACAGGGAAGGAAAGGGGAGGGAAATGGTAGCTGGTATAGACAGGCTCCAGGATCCACCCCTAAGTTCTGGACTCCCTAATGGAAGCTCAGGGGTGACGCCAGTACCCCAGGATCGAATAAACGAGAGCCTGCGCCGGGAATCAAACCCGTGACCGTCCGTTCCGTAGGATTTTGCCATACCCACTGGGCCATCGGTACGTACTTGGCGTACTTACTTGACATTTTTTTCAGTTTCCGGCGGAGTATACACCTCTGTCATATCTTCCCAAATATCCGGTTCAATATCAGGGAGCTTTTTAACGCTGAAGGCACTCAGAATCTTGCCCATGAGCTTCACAATCTCTCCCGCACGATCACCTTCGGACTTGGCGTTCAGTGTAATGGATTTGCATCTCTTCCCAACGTTTATACTAAAATCCAAGCAACTATTTTTAACATTGAGATCGAAGTTCCTGTGTGACAGAGGCAGGAGGTTTTTGATGGTCAACTAAAAAATAATAAAACAAAGTAACGGGCAAACATTATTCGCACTGTAAACAAAAAGAGTAGCTTGCTCTTTTTTCTTTTTAAGGAACAGGCTCGAGGACGATGGTTTTAGGTTATCCGTGAGCCTACCATCCCATAATAAGAGGATAAATGAAATCCCCCCCGGTTATTCGACAACGCAGTCTTCCAAACTAACTGCGATATGATGGATTTGCATTTTAAAAAATTCCATCACCGGCAATTAGCAAGTAAGTGTAAGGAGAAGTACGGGTAAACTTTCGTCACCCATAGTTACAGTTTATTAGCCAAGCCTACATTTTCTTACATCACTGTTATTCATAAATCATTATCTTAAATATTATCACTGTACACTTATATCAGGCTACTTGCGGGTTCATATTGTCAATAGGCACATATCCTTTGGTTTTGCCGCCTAAAGCAATGCGTATGATGAGTGGTAAACCGACAATCGTTCCGTCTCAACACTATGTCGCCTAGGCGAAAGTTTATGTCGTATAGGGTTTAACCGCATAGGATTTTTGTCATTCATGGGCAATAAAACGTCATTTAAACTAGTGAAATACCTCTATTTGATAGCATTTAGGGTCTTTGGCGTTCGTGAACACGTGAACAAACCATCTGTCCCCCGGGCGGAGTACAAATCTGAGACGACCCTTGATGTCACGGCCCTGGGTAGTTCTACAATTACCCTTGGAACACATGTACTGTATTTCGCCCAGACATTCAAGCATACGGTTTGGCAACATTCTTCTTGTTTCACCACTTTCGTGGATGTTTTTTAGAAATTAGGATAAACAAAACCACGCGACCGAAGCCTCACGGCTCACGACTCATTTTTCATTTCGATGAGCGATGAAACTATTGTGATATTATCGAATATCGGCTCGCTAATTTTACAACCTTTATTGAATGAACGCTTGTTTTAAGTAAAGGCCACATATGTGACGTCTTAATGCGCCCCGTTCTGCCTGTCTTTCAGAGGCATTCCATTTGATAACGAGTATCCCTTTTTACGTCACATGTGTGGCCATTACTTCAAACAGAGGCGTTCTTTCAATTCAGACGGTGTAAAGTAAACTTGTTTTGAATTTTGACGATGTGCGAGACTGCGAGTTCTTCACATTTGATTTCACATTCACATTTCACATTCGATTTCTAAAGTCTAAAACCAAATCCACGATCACTTCAGTTGTTACTTGTTAGCTGCTGTTGGTGTAGTCGGTGAGTTTATGCCCAATAAAATGGCCTTAATCGTTGTGAAAACTATTCGCGCCGCAAGTGCATGATCCTTTGTCTAGGCGTATGATCCGGCGTAGTTGGTGTCACATCCGCATGAAAATTTGATGCGTCAACTCTTTCGAAATTGAGAATGTCATTTATCTGGGACAATATTTTTAGTTATAAGCCTATTAGACTCCGTCGAATAAATGCATTTGTCGTTGGGACCTCCTACAACGCATGTGAAGGAAATAGGGAAATAAAGGATATTACAACGACTAGGTCGACAATCGACATGGTGGTCTTTCAGTTTAGACGAATGGGGAACATGTTTCTCGGTACAGCGCCGGAAAGAAAGACTGACCAACTCTATCGTCAAAACAGAAGTAAATATATAGACATAAACGATTGCAGGCATGTCTCTCAACAATCGAAATATATCTGAAGATATACCGGTATTTGTCTACTGTATGACACAACCGACCGCAAGCAACCGAACCGACAAGCAAGCAATATTGTAATTGTAAGCATGGGGTCTGGTATGTTTCGTCGAATGATGTTTCGTCGAAGACGTTTCGTCGAACGGATTCGTCATAGGCTGCAGAAATATTAAGAACAATAATCTCCATAGAGACATGAGGGTGCGGGTAATCCTGTAGTGCACTAGGCACTAAGGTGATTTAAAAAAAAAAATAATAATAAACCCAATACACGCTGGGGGATAACGACGGCTGAGTTTGCGAGACTCATTTATATTGTCTTAAGAATGATGTTTAGGCTCATGCTTGTGTTCATTCGTAGTACATTTCTGTATAAGGCTCGTACATGTACTTAGATATACTGCGAAAGTAGAGGGAGTGCACCGCTGGAGGGGAGAGGGAAATACCATAAATTCGTCGCGACCCTCTTTGGTTTCCCCTCATATCCCTCCCTAGTTATCTTTCCCCCATCTCCCTCACTAGTCTTTCCCCCCATCCGGGGTGTGCTCCCCTGCTGGGTTCGTCGCTCCCCTATACATGAATGGTTTTTGTGTTTGCCGTACGTTGGGGGGGGGGGCATACGAGGGACATTCATATTTTCTCAAACCCATTATAAGTAAAAGTTGTTGAAATTGACCATTAATGTAATGCGCTTAAGGAGAATTTCGGATGACAGATTCCAAAAAATTGTTACTTCATTTTTGTTCCATGATAATATATATTTTTTTATTTAGATCTTTGTGAAGATTTAATTTCAGTTGCTGAGATTGTACCTGTTGTTAAACGGTCCCAAATTTGAATAGATTTCCGACAAATTTAGTCATGAACAAAAGACGAAAAACGTCTATGCACATTTTTTTTTAAGAAACAGAATTTTTAATTGTGAACATTTGTCGTGAAGACAGGTGCTATGAAAATTAACTATTTAAATGTCAAAGTTTAGCTATTTCGAATGTTACGGTACAAGCAGGATATTGGGTTTCCGCTAAAAAGAAATGGCAAAGAAGGCGAACATCAGATATACTCGCAAAACAAGATAAATTGGTTTTGTGGTGGGATTCTTAACTAACAACAATTAAAACGTTTTTCCAACATTGATTTTAAATTTATCCAAACGCCAGTCATCATTCATATGCGTTATTATTCCTCAGAAGAAAAAAAACCCTATAAAATGATAGCTCCTTAATACGAGTACATGTACAGCCAAGCACTGTAATTTGAATAGTGCGCCCGCACTGCGCCGCATTCGCACGATCAATACTGTGTACAGCACGGCGCGTTCCCCGTAGCTCCTGACTGACGTATCACCAGCGCAAGCGTATTCGTCAGCGCTAGATTCGCTCGGCCAATAGCGATGCTAGACTGCCAGAGTTGTTTTATAGTGTTGGGTTCGTTCCATTTGAGAAGGAAGCCCTCCAGTTCTCGTTCCTACTATAACAGGAACCAGTTCCCTTTTCAGTTGAATCAATGAAAGGAACCTGGGCGTTCATAGTTCCCTTTCAAAAGGACCCTGGAACTTTTAATTTTCTTTTCCGTTCCTTCGAATAACATGCACTATTAAAAAAGTCAGCTGAATCCTTAATAGAAAACTGAAAAAAAAAACACGTTCTCACCAATGAAAATGACTAAAAATGCCATTTATCCAAACAATTATATTATAAATGTGATTTATATCTCGTGAGCTTTGATTGCGAACGTAATCATTTTTTATTAATAATAAATGGCAAGCGGTTTTTTTTATTATTCCTGATCACTAATAGTAGTAGCATTACAGGAGATTTTTGTACCCCTCGTGTTTTTATTTTAATTTCTGATCACTGAAGGAAGTTATTGCTGCGCCAATGTGTGAGGCACATTCCAATACCACAGGATCGAATAAACGAAAGTCTGCGCCGGGAATCGAACCTGGGACCACCCGCTCAGTAGACTGTTGTCATACCCACTGAGCCACTGGTCCGTACATAATTATAAAAATGTTCTGCACACCGTAAAAGGAACGAAACCGTTCCAAGCGGTTATTCCTAGGAAAGTGAGCATAGGCGTTCTAAAGGAACTAATTCCGAGGAACGGTACTTTTCCGTTCCGTTCCTACCCACTGCTGGGTTTATCTCCTGTATGTTTCCATGGTTTGCGCACGTATACGATAATGACGCAGAGAGAAGGCGAACGAGGAAATTTCACAACCGCTTGTGCTTCACACACACAAGGCCGAACCTATCATACCGAAACCAGCTATATTCGGTTCTTCTGTTAATCACTACTAGCACAAAGTACGCGTTATTTTAAAACTTAAATTATTTCAGCTGTGCGTGGGTCCAATTTATTTCTTAGCCGCACTCGTGATTTATATTTGACGGGTGAATCATCCAGTAAATGTAACTCAAATTTTGTCGTTATTCGTGGTGTCTCTTCGCTAGGGCACGGATCGAATCGACGAACGTCGCGTGTGTTCGAGGACAACAACGACGTAGCAACGGATCGTGAGGAGCACGCAACTGCAATGGCTCCCGCTATGGCCAACACATCGAAGTCACAGGCTCACGTCAGTACGGCCGTTCAAGAAGACCCGACGCTCAAAGCCAGCCCTGCCCAGGGCGCCTCGCTGAACGTGTCAGCGTCGGACGATCAGACCAGCGACGATGACGATCATCACCATCACCATCCCCGAGAAATCTCCTCACAGGAAACCGTATCAACGGAACAGTCGGCCGCGGCGTCTGCCTGCCCTGACGATGTCACCAACCCGCACCACGACAGCCAGAGTGACTCTTCAGACGACGTTCCAATGCTGGTAGCCTGCGAATCGCGGCCGCCCCCGGCCACCGTCCGCCCAGTGTCCCGCGTAACCCGCGAGACCCAGACAGAGTATAGCCCGGTGTCGGCCGAGGCCCTGGCCATCTGTCTGGACGTGGTGGATCTGGCGCTGGACAAAGACCGGCAGGTCAAGTTCTGGGAGACGTGGAAGCCGCGGTCGTCGTCCTCGGCCACCATGTTCCAGCTGGTCAACGAGATCCTGGACGGTCACGCCATCGTGTACAAGTCCATGGTGGAAAAGCTGGAGTTGGTGACCCGGCGTAACTACTGGTCGGTCAAGACCATGTGCGACGAGGTGTTCCAGGGTGGGGACATCTCCTGGGGCCGTATCGTGGCCGTCTACGCCGTGTGCGTCCAGCTGGCCCGTAGCTGCCGGACGCAGCAGTATGACACTGATGTGGCCTACTCGATGGCCGACACTATTGGACACTATGTGGGTAGCACGGCGGACGATTGGATAAGCAGAAAAGGCGGATGGGTACGGTGATTTTATTCGATTATTCTTAGTGATTTAGTAATAATAACTATAACTAACTGTAATAACTACTAACAATAGCAGTTTCGTCAAGGTTTTATTATGACTTTCAAGCACACGACGTCACATAGAGATTTGTCAACCTATCACGACACAGGTCACGATACTTGTCGCCATACTCATCATGAAACTCATCACGGCACTCGTCATAACACACGGCATGTTTGGATACCTGTCAAAACCGACCAATTAAGAGAAAAATAATCTTTTTTTTTATTAAAAAAAAAATATTTCTAATCTAATAAAGCTTTAATTTTTGTTTATAAATTTGTTTGAATTCAATTTAATTTATTTTTGGTTTTTTTGAAATTTGGTACTGAAGCAATTGGTTGGTTTTGTGCACTGCCCGCTTTACTTCGAAATCACACAGGCTAGATATTTAAACCCAGGCGACATATCTATCGTTTCATTTTTCTTCCCATATATTTTTTAGGAGATGTTTGTATTTATTTACAAAATGCTAAAAGATTCCTCGACAGAGCGCAGTTACGGGCTCAACCCTACTTGTTTTTGAAGATAAGGCGTCCTAAACTTCTTTCCCAGAATGTAATATGGGTTCTTATTTACAGTGCAGCTTTGCATGCATCGCTGTTCGGCGCAGGATACTGACGTTTTAGGTTTTTGCCTTATCTGGTTGTTGAGCTTGTGGCCTGACCTAGTTGGTTAGCTGGCGGAACGGGCTATCCAATAGTGCTTTTTTAATACTTTACACTGTAGACTGGTTTACCTCTGACGATCGATAAAAAATGAGTTCATGTTTGGCCAAACTTCTGCTCATCTCCGCATGATACAATTTTTTTATACAAATTTATTTGGCCAAAATGTTCATTTTTCTCAGTTTCATTTTGAGTTCTTAGATATGAGGGCGACATATGATATTAAAGAAAATATTTACCAAAATTATTTTGAATCCAAATGTATTATCTTCAAAAACCTATTTTATGTTATTTTATTTCGTAGAACTGTATCGAAAAAAAAAAATATTTTTTTATCAATAAGATAATATTGACGTCATTCGTCCTGCAAATATCACGTGAGCGCCACGCTAGAGCAATCAATCCAAACGTTGCCATCAATATTTTATAGGCATGCTCTCATTCGATTGTCGAAAGGTCGGATAAGTACGTGTAACAGTGATCGCTAAACAATGCTCCTCCATATACAGTCCACCAAGCAAAATACAGGATTTTATCCTTTTTTGCTTTACCGTTAGCCTTAAAAAACACACCAATATCGTTGAGCAATGTCGAGAATTATTTTGAGAAAAAAAACCACTTAATTTCAATTTTGTTAAATAATGTTAAGTTTCGGGAGGGAATAATTGTTGGAAATTTGGATACGAATTGAGAGCTCTGATGGTATTTTTGAAAACTAAGTTATTTTTGAAGAGTACATTTCAGTTAATTGCGTGATTTCATTGTTGCAGACTCCCAACAGATTTAGGCGCAACAACGTTTGTCCTCACTGGTATAAGGATTGGGTATCCCGTTACTACTGCGCAAACTTCAACTGTATAGAGGCAAATGCGGAGTTTATACTGCTGAGTTAGTTAAATGTTGCTATAGAGAGTTTACCGTGCGAGACTAAGCGACTGTGCGGTTTGCACAGTTGTGAGTGAACCCCTGATAGCACCATCTGGCAAAGCGTATACCCTGTCCTGTATACGCCTCTTTTGTATAGGCCTAGTCTTGTCGGCGTCTGTTGAATTTTTTCCTTTACTCAGCAACAGTAGCGCTTTTATATTGGAACACTAACGATTTAAACAAACCGTGCAAAAGACGGAAACACGAAAATGTTGATTGAAACGATATTAAAAGCACAGTGATAACTTTTCACATTAATTGTTCAATTTGGTTCTCACAACATGTATACTATTCGAAACATTTTTTAAATTGTTTAATTTAAGATCAAATGAACAGAAATTTCAGAATTTTTTTTGCTGTTTAAAAGTTCGCCAATTTGATAACGATTTACAATTACAATTTGCCAATGATTTCCAAATACAATTTATTAGAAGCAACGAATAACCCGTTACTGTACATTGTTGCTCTTCTCACTTAATAATATTATTTTTTAATATAAAGTACTTTTAATTGACTAGTTGATTAGATGATTTCAGTTTGCGCTCATCGTGAACTTTATGAATTCATCTTGTTCGGCCATTTTCGTAGTTCTAGCGTTCCAATGTAAAAGGAAGTCGTTTTTTTTTTTTTTTTGCGTGGGAAACATATGCGCTCAATAGAATGGAATGCCGTCTAGCAGCGTGACTGAAGCCAGACCTTCCATCAACATCGTGGGGGGAGGTTTGCTGATGCAGATTACTGGGAACAGTCCATTGTCGGCAGAATAGTGAAGTTCCCCCTCTGGCTGGGTCGCACATTCCGATCGCATTTGACCTGTTAACTTGTTTAGAAATAGGTGGTTCTTGGTCGTTTAACAACTGTTTGACTTTGTTATTTTTACAGGAGACTTGACAGTATATTTTTTTTTTTTAATGTTAAAATAAAACTTTTAAATGCTAAAATTGAATGTTTATGAGCACAAAATGACGAGATGCACATCAAGAAATTTCACCGAACCGGAACGATAATGATCAACGTGATTGCAATGGAATATGCAAAATGTTAAAAGCACGTTAATTTGAAGTTCAAATCATTCGAATTGGGGCCCCTTCGAATTAACGTGCTTTTAACATTTTGCATACTCCATTGCAATCACGTTGATCATCATCGTTTCGGTTCGATGATTTTCCTTATGTACACCTTATCATTTTCTGTTCTTTGTGCTCATAAACATTCGATTTTACCAGAGATACAGCACATTTATCGTCAGTTTTTCAAAATATTTCCATACTCTTTTTAATATCCTGCGAAATAAACAGTTAAAATTAGCAGGTCTGATTGATATTTGATTCAAAATTGGGTACGTTTTAATTTTAATTTCGGCTCATTATAAAGGAAACTGGAATTTAACAGTAAATAACTTTAAAGTGCAGATCAAGTGACATCTCGATAGCTGGTTTTAACAGTGCATCTGTACCGAAAGCTCATTCCAGGATACGCTCGTTCTATACGTCAATTGTTCTGCCACTGCCTTAAGCCGGATATTTGATTAAGGGAAATCAGATTTGCTAAGTAAGCTTACGCCGAACGTCATCCAAATTTGAGAAGTGATACCCAATTTCCCCATTTTGTAAACCAGGATGTCTGTAACCCCCGAACCCAGTTGAGTCACTCTACCAAGAAATACATGTAGTTAAAAGTGGATTTGTTATTTTTCAGTCCTTTTGACTAACTCGGAAGGAGCCCGTTCAATAAACGGGATCAATAGGACTAAAAATTGCAACAAAAAATAGCACCCAACAAGTTCGATACCACCGACGGGCAGTTTGTTCTCACGGTTGCGTCATTGGGAGGGTGCGACCAGCATGTTCGAGCGAGCTCTTTTCAAACTCAATGTCAAACGTGGGCGAGAATAGAGGGGAGGTCATCGTTTCTTACGCACCCTTTTACTGGTGGGATTATGTAGATTGACAGTCAGAACTGAAACCCACGGCAAAATCAACGTGGCGTTGGTCAGAACCCTGCTGGTACCTCCTTTCATTATACTTATACGGCAGTATAGATAAATGCAACATGGGCGGCGATGACGTCATCTGTGTATGTTATTGCGCAATGTGCCGGGACAGTTCCGAGAAAAAAAGGCGAACAGAGGCTGGCAAAGCTTTCCTATAAGTAATAATTCATCAATACACTTCAAAATTATATTATAACATATTTTTTTACCTTCGACGATGTCCTGAAATTTGATCAAGTCAAATTATCATTTTTTTTTATAAAAATATAAATCAAAGAAACGTGAATTGTTCAAAAGTTTGTTCTTCCATAATTTTGAAGTGTATCGCACACATTATTTTATTTCTTAAGAGAGCTTTTCCAGGCTCTATTGGTCTTTATTCTCGGCGCTGTCCCGGAACCCGTTTCCTCACACGTTTTCAGTTTCCACAGAATATCGTTCGCAATCTCAATTCCCCGTAAACATAGTGTTGAAAAATATAGCTTCGTCTACATGTAAATAAGTGTTCTGCGTATCGGATGCAAACACACGTTTGTCGACAAAGCTGCCCTACCCTGGTAGCTGATATGTGATAGTCCATTTCCACCCGTTTCACTGCACGTTGTGCACATGCAAGCTGCGATGTCTGGTGCGTGATATTAATGCATTAAGTGCTGAATGGATGTGTTCGTTGAAATCCCATTGACACGCAGGCCAGCTCAGACTAGCGATGTGCGCCTAACTTTTTGTTTGTATTTGTTCATGCACCGTGGCGACACCATGGTCATAAAGTCAACAAGCACTGAGCCAGTTCGTTTCCACGGGATGTTTGCGGTCGTTATTGATAAAATACTTTTTATTGACTGATTGGTATTCTCGTACCACCACATTTTTTAAAATACATTTTCAAAAATTAACGGTTGGAAAAAATGACGAGTTATTTTTTTAAACCCTTCAAAAAATAAAAGAAACTTCCTATTTCTCGTATAAAAAAAATATATATATATATTTTACAATTAACAATTATATTAAATTACTATAATTAGGGATTTTCGATTATTTTGTCTGCCTTTCAATTTCTCTGGTATTTCAGTTTAAATGTCAGTTTTTGTATCATATTATGTCAGGCCAAACATAATACGAAATACTTGCACAGTGTATATCTGCCCTGAAAACATATTCGGTACAAATTATTTCAACGGACATATTGAGCAACAAATCGTTCGTTGTATGACTCGGCTCCATTGTATTTCTCATAGAGTAGAATTAGATGAGTCACGGATGTGGTCAAACAATGAAGTAATTGTCGTATCTTTTTTCTCGTTTTAGGATGCGCTGGTGAAGGAGTTTCCACCCAAGGACGACGTTCAAAACAAAGTGTGGCGAGGACTACTTGTGACCGGTCTGAGTCTGGGCATGTTCGCCACGGTCATCAAAGCCATCCGATGAAAATTGCTCCCAATCTCGAGGTTGCAACGAAATGGTTGTGGACTCCAACCTTTGGAACGTCGCACATTTGTCGACAACGCTGCACTTTAACTGGTCTAATGTCAATGCGGTGTCCAATTGAGACCACTGTGAAAAATATATTTTTTTGTTTATCTTCATGTGTACTAATATGTTTGACGTCATGTATGCCATTAAATTTAGCTCGGTTACCACTTAAGAAAAAAAGTTCCGTATAAATTATAATAATTTTGAAATTGACATTCGTGAAAATAATTTATTAGATCGCTAAAATTGACGGATGTGGGTTCAATTCCCGGTGTAGTCGATCGTTAGATTGGCTCGTGGTTCTCCGCGGGGAAGGGCAATGGCAATCCACCTCTGTATTCTGCCAAGAAAACTCAAGGGGTCTTGCTCCCTGAAGTCACCAGGTGTCGGGGGGATCGAGGGTCGGGGTCCGGAGACGACGCGAGGGACACAGCAACAAAATGACAAAAAGTGCAGAAGCCAGCACTGAGTCTCATATA
Organism: Melogona broelemanni; assembly: GCA_033995665.1. Classification (NCBI taxonomy): domain Eukaryota; kingdom Metazoa; phylum Arthropoda; class Diplopoda; order Chordeumatida; family Chordeumatidae; genus Melogona; species Melogona broelemanni. The sequence continues at coordinate 12,174 of JAUJYS010000503.1, forward strand.
TGGTTAATAACGAGGAAAATGCTTGATGATAGCTTGAAACCCGACAGGTACAGGGAACGATTGATTTTATTCTTAGAGAATTAATGAATAAAATAATAATAAACTAACCTCACTTGCCATCCATCTCTTGTATCATTCATAGCTCTCGTAGTATGTGATCGGTCATCCCTGTGTACTGTTGAAAACTTGCCCCTCACCCATTGCCTAATCGATACTAGGGATACAGAATCTCCTGTGGCGATATTCAATAGTGTGAGGGAAATTTCCCCACTACAAAAATTATCCTTCGTTCACTGCATCTTTCGTTAAGCATTTTCTTCGTTTATTACCGTCAGAATGGTTAAGTTAAAATCCACGTCCGAAAATTTTATCTCCACTGAGGACCAATTAAAAAATTGACATGACTCAATAAAATTTCAATTTGTGTCCAATGTAAACAATAGTTTCGTTTTGTGCATTACGAGGTGGTGGTGGTAACCGTTAAGTTGACTTATTGTTTTAAAGATAAGAGTGGTGCGAGTTATTTTTTCTTCAACTGAGAAACTAACGGTTTTATTAAAATTACTCCATAGACACCAATGCGTTTTAAAAACTTGTGCTGCCGTTTGCATCGGCGGTATTTCAACTTTTTGACTTTCACATTTTCTGACTAGTTTGCTTACATTTTTGCACTGAACCATAAAAAACTGAGAAAATGGTAACAAACACCACTCTTGTCTTTAACCGCTACAATTTAGCATATATTTGTTTATATTTTGTATAGCCAATTAATTGTATTTTGGTTTTATTGGTGCCGTGTTGTGTGTCCGCTTATTTTAGGTGCAGATACTCGTATATTTACCCTTCATGTTAAAGGAAATTGCACAGATTGCGACACAGGCACCTAATAGAAAAGGTCACTGCTGAATATGTTATGCAAACCTACTTTTATTTTTTTTTTATATTTCTCTATTTTACACAGATTAGATGTGGTCTGCGACAGAACATTTTTAGTACGACAAACTAGGATTATCCTAAGATCGTTTCCACACACGTGGTCTCGGCTCGTCGCCCAACTAATACCGTTTTCACGCGGAAAAATCATAGCAGGGTTTGATCCGGGTGAGTGGGGAAAATTACCGGGCCAGCCAGGCTATGAGAAAACGGTATTAGACTCGCATATATATCCACTTTTTCTTTCTGCAATATTTCAAACCTATATTTCTTGTTTATAATGTTTAAATATACAGTCGGGATTCTTTCATACGAAGATAAATTAGATTTAATTGAGAAAAATCGATTAAATGTAAATAAAATCAGTGTTGTAAAGATAATACAGTGTACAAATAAGATTGTAACATAAATCAGAATATTATAATCGTCACGTGACCACGACGCTGCGGAAGACCAGCAACTGGTGTGAGCTGAATTGAAACTTAATGCTGCTGTTTCAACGTACGAACGCATTATCAAAGCCGGCTCACCTCAATTGATGTTCATCCGCTGCGTCGTTGACATCTGTCAATTTTAATTTTCAGATTTAGTTTATTGTTCATTCACACGTATCCTACAATTTCCTATTTCCTAATAGGAATGTGTTGCCTAAGCCTTACGCTTTCATTATAATATACTTACATTTGTCATCTTGTAAATGTCTAAACGAAGCGACTAAAGGCAGAGTGGTATAAGTCATTTTTTTTCATTTTTTTAAAATTGTAATGTCAAACAATTAACAGTAAATATAAACGAAGTCAAAACCTTTATATACTGCAAAAAAATACAGCAAAAGTTTCCTTAACGCATAGGTGTCCATGAAGTAATTTTAATAATAGCTCTCTGTATCGGTTCGAGAAATATGGATATACACCACTCTGCCTTCAACCGCTTCAAATAAGTCTCGTTCGTATCTTTGTTAGGACAAGGAGGGAGGCAGGGACGTTTTGTTCAAATATACAGAAATAAATATATATGAAAAAAAGTTGTGTTTGACATCATTCTAGTGCTTTAGCTTTATATGCCACGGCATTAACGGTCTTATCAATATATCTGTTTTTCATTTTGTTTGTCAAGCAAATAAATATGTCAACAGCTGAAGACATGCTTTCCATACAACAGCTGAAGACATTATTTTCCATGCAATAGCTGACGACGTGCTGTTTTCCACAAAGAAATGGATACTTTGGTAAAACATGGTGATATAATGAAAATTTTATGAAAATATTATGAGAAATATATAAAAATACTAAGAAAATATTATGAGAAATATATTTGTTATTAATTGACAGAAAAATTATAATACATTACATTTTCCCGTCATCACCCCTGAGAACAGGGGGAATTCAGTCACCCCTTAGCCGTATCTAGATACTGGCTATGAGGGATGGCTAAATATAAAAATATTATGAGAAATCTATGAAAATACTATGAAAGTTTTCAAGACGTTTAATTTTTTCCGCATTTTTCGAGAAAAATGTTGAAAAGGCAATTGCTTTGATCATGCATTGATTAGATTGAAAATATCAGCTTAAAAATGTTCATTTTTTTACATTTCCCCCGCCATAGGCCCCCTTTCCCCAAGGGGCTGCTTGCGGGAGATATAATTCATATACAATAAAAAGAGATTTGAAATCGTCATAAAATAAAATTATATATTCAATCACGAGGTCAACGCAATCCGTCTGAATTAGCTGCAAATTTTGCTGTGTGTAGGTATCCAAGGTTTTCTCTTGAAATATACAGTAGTAATAATCAAATAAATAAAAAGTTTCTGGTTTGGAACGGACAAATACTACTCGATCATATTAATTGATAAAGATTTACTTTTTTGAAATTCGTAAGTCCTTTCTACTGGGGGGTGGGCAAAAAAAAGGCACCCAAAATTCATCTTAACAAATCTTTGAGAAAAGTTACACGATTTTCTTAAAACTTGGCATGGGTGTTGATCAACTCCTTATTTTCAAATTTGTCGCGCAAAAATGTCATGAAAATTTTTCTGTTCATAGGGGGCGCTGCATTACGCAGTCAGCAAGAGATTTGAGTTTTGACGCGTCCCCCCATCCACCTTGTACGAGCGAAACATTGGCCATTGGGTTTAGGCTGCCCCTCTAGTCAAGCAATCACTAATATCTTCAGTGTATGTAGAGACAGCTAACATTTAGGGGATAAATTAAAAAAACATTACTGGTTCGATATACCGCAAGGATAGTAGAGAAAGTCTTCTAGACTTCTACTATCCTTGGGTATACCGTTACAACTTCGCAAATCTTGAAAATCTAACAATCTGTTCAGGGCAACGATTTAACAATATTCACGAAGAAATTACTTGCAAAATGATACAAGCGAATAATTCGTAATTTGCTATAACAAAATATTCGCAATACCTATAAACGTTAAATATAATATATCGTGTGTCTACTAAAATAATAGTTATCTTTCATTTTATAAATTGAACTTGAAAATAATATATTCACTTGCGTCCCCTAATATACACAGAATCTATTTTTTCCCCAAGATGGCGCACATTCACGCATTGCTTCACGGTTAATCTCTAGCAAAATTCTTAAGTCTCTACACCCTCGTTTCCTAAACTGTGCCGCGGCCATTTCCCAGGGGCTCCGCGGCCACTCCTGGAAAATAATAAAACTTCATACATACATAACCTTAATAACCTTTATAAAACTTGTATTGTATAGTATAAAATTGGTTGCTTTTAATGGCTCCGCCATTAAAATTTCTTCTAAAAAGGACTCCGCGAGCCGAAAAGTTTGGGAAACACCCTCGTTTCCCAAACTGTGCTCCGCGGAGCCCTTGCGTGCATTTTCCAGGGGCTCAGCGGCCATTCCTGGAGAATGAAATAATTAATAAAACGCCATTGACTTGAATCCGAACGTCATTATCACTTGTATTAAATGGAGCTCCGCCATGAAAATGTTTGCCTCTTAGGGCTCCGCCATGAAATTGCTTGCCTCTTAGGGCTCCGCCATGAAATTGCTTGCCTCTTAGGGGCTTCTCCAGTGAATTTTATTCTAAAAAGGGCTCCGCGGGCCAAAAAGTTTGGGAAACACTGCTCTACACTGTTCTCCGCCAGTTGTAGTGTTTCTTCGAAAAAAAAAACGAAATAGGTTATTTCATAGACTGGTCACTTGACCCCCGCCATAAGCCCCCCACCCGGGGCTGCTCGCGGGTACAATTTGTAATTGTAATTGTAATTGTGTTTGACAGGTGGCGCAACACTCGCTAGTATTGCCAAGCAAAAATAGATTTCTGGGCACCCCCTGTACTACTGGTGGCGACGCTTTACCTGTTGCTGACGGTCTGAGTGACGTAGTGCGTGCACTTTTGAAACAGGTTTCTCATGCTTGCCGCGCTAGAGGCTATGCCATTGCTCGAAAGTCATCCAAGCGTGGGACGCATCATTATAGTTCAGAAATTCTCGCACAAGCACTTTCGGCAGTCAAAGTCGGATTTAATTCAGATAAACCAGAAATTGGACACAGACTTTTTTTCTGCACTTTTTGATTTAACCACAGTACGAACAATATTTGGTTTAATGACATGTCATTCAATCGGTAAAGGCCTGAAATTTAAAATATTGAATTTAAATTTAAATTATCATCTACGGGAACGCGTTTATACATGTACAGCGATGCGATCTTCAACAAATTTATTCTTAGTTGTCACGAATTTTAAAATTGTTTTGTTTCGCCTTTCCTTCTTGACCAGATAATTGGAACGATTGAACACTTTAAACAGACAATTATAATGTTTCGCGACAAATAGTTAAATGTAATTTCAATTTCTGCCGACGTTACAGTGTGCTAAAATGTAAATTAAATTTTCGATTAGAACGCGTGTTCTCTTTTTTTCCTTGTCGGATGAGATATGTTCTCTTATGGGCTACAGCTTCTGGGAAACATGTGTTCCTGGTCATCGAAAATGTTAGATAATTCTGAACGTGCCCTATTCTTCGGCATGCAGGTACACTCTCTTAACAACCTTTTGTGAAAGGTGTGCCGCGTGCGACTTCGATGGGTATGGAAAGCGAGAACCAATCGTTCGTAGTCAAGAATAGCATCATAATCTGTTATACACAACGGCTTATCCAACAATTCGTCTATCAAGAATAGCACCCATAATATTTGCTAACCTTTGTTGCCTTCGTACTGCAGAAATTATCGCAATACAGTGTAACATAAAAAATGGCATTAACTATTTTGAAAATGTCAAATTTCAAAGTAAAGCAATATTGTTTTTTTTAATTTAGCAAAAGTTAATTTACGTTAGTTTTCTTTATGTTGTTAAAACCTAGATTTATTGACAGTTTGAGTCTGGGGCTGAATTTTTAAATAATTTTATAATTTTTTTAGCATCAACAAGTTTAAATGAAATAATAATTTATACCGGGACATTATAAGCATGAGTTTCAGAGGTAGCAAGGTTTACACATATCAAGGTTTACATTATCAACAAATTATGAAAATGTGTTGGTTATCATTTTTGAATTTGGAAAGTTATTAAAATTTAAATGAATATTTAAACGAATTTAACTATTTTTCGACCAAAAAAACTTTTAAAAAAATATGCATAGCAATTAAGGTTTAGGCTGCAAATATTTTTGTTGCTAAGCAAAAGTAAATTTGTTACAGCGTATTTTATCAGTTTTTTTTAATTTATGTTTAAATTGGGTTTGGTTACGTCAGCACCTAAGAATCAGGTTACTAAATGCACCGCATCTCGGCGTGGTGTCGCTTCTGTCGATGCCGCTTATTTGCCGCAAACACGCGCCCGGTTGGTTACCTCGAAGTCAGTTCAAAATTGTGTACAATCGACTGCAATGGCCAACGACAGACATTTGACTCATAAGGAAGCGCAACAGCAAACCGCAACGGCGCACTTGAAGAGAAACCCTCATTAATGTGACAACATTGGAATAGCAAACCGTTGTAGTGTTTACCAACTTTACCGCACCAATATCCAACGAAAACTCCAGATTTCAAAGACAGCAAGTATAACGCTGAAGGCTAATCGCGAGAAACCACGTCTACAATCGCCTGTCTACAGAATTGGTGTCAAGAAGAAGACTCGAGCAAGGAAGTAACGATTGCTTGCAATCACATATCACAAGTTTAGAATGTTAGATATATAGGGCTACCAGCAGGCCCGTGTTCTGCGATATACATTGGAAAGCAACCGGTTGGAATATACCCAAAAATCAGTGATTCTTCGGAAATTTCCGCGACGGTTTTGTGTGAAAAGACGCGCGCTTTAGAAACCAACGCGAACGCGGTCGAAGGCTTTCGCCAAATTCCGTAGAGCCGCGCGCGGCAGCGCCTTTGGCGCATTGTGAATCAGTGGAAGTTCGATTGATCGCGTATTGCGGAATTGTTTACTTTTTTAATTTGAGTTCCGCTATCTCTTGACAATGACGAAGAAGCTTCGGAAGTTCTTGATTCTCTTCGACAACCCCAACCTACTGTACTTTCCCGGACAATTTATCAGCGGAAGGATACTCATTGAATTGGAAGAGGATACTCCCGTCATTGGTAATTTAGATTACTTTATTTTTATTTAATCCTTTTGATATCTTGACGTGATAATTAACCAAGTACTACTTAAGGGTGTTCTCCAGGGAATCGAAAACTAGAAAGAACTACTCTATTGGGTCAATATCGACTATATTTTGTTTTGTATTTGCCTCAGTATTATTGGATTTCGTGGTTGGTTCACGTGTGCATTTTACTACGGGGCATGCGCAATAAATTCATATTTTAATTTTCTATTGGTGCGTAGTGAATATTGTTGAATCATGAACAGTCAAGAGTCAAGAGACGAATGTTCTAAAAAATTATATTTGGTATCCCGGATTACATACATTATTTAAATTTCATTTACATGTATATGCGCAAGTGTCACGTTATTATTTACAATTTAAAATTTGTACCCGAAAGCAGGTGTAAATTGTAATTTTATAATTTAATAAGGCCGACATGTTGTTCTGCTTATGGTTGTACTGTATTAGCAAGATTTGTGATTTGTAAAACGGAATTTCAATTCAGTCCAATTTCGTTCAAAATTTATTTTTGGAATTTGCAATTTTATAATTTAGTAAATTGATCATCAATTATTGCAAAAAGTTGTGAATTAAAGTTTGTGTCTAGTGTTCTTACTAGTTGTGAATTAAAGTTTGTGTCTAATGTTCTAGTTGTCTAGTGTTCTTAGATTAACTTTCTTAAATTCTATTCGAAAATGGAAACTGCTTCCAAACACCTATTCTCAAAGATTGTCACAATAACCTTTTTGTTCATTTTTGTTTGCTCAACAAAGGTGTGTACTTTCACGTCGTCGGCGAAGGAATCATCAAATTCAACGACCGAAACAGGAATCGGTTTAGCGACAAAGAAAACTACATTGATTTCCGAATGAAGCTGTTGGGCGAACCTGGTAAGCTTCTTTTATTTCATTATTCAGTTCCGCAGATAGGATATACGAGCGTTTTATATAGTTTCGAGACGATAAGACGACCACTTTAGATATTCCAAAGGGTTCAATAAACTCAAACCACGTGGTTATCATGAATAAAGAAAACCACAATCATATTAAACTGATACAAATATTGCAACAAACATTCTAGTGCACATAATAATTTTTACACAAATCAAAAAGTGTTGAGTCACATAATAAATTTTTGTTAGCGTGCTTTTCTAATTCTTCAAAATTTAAATTGCTCAATGCATTTTGACAAATTTACCACAGCTGTAAATAGATTAATACTAAGTAATCACAAAATTAATTTACATTTTGATAAATTCAAATAGGTAATTACAAATTTAAAAAAATATATATTAATTAATTAATTAAAACTAAACTATTTGGAAATAATTTATCAGCTTGAAATTACATAATGAGAGGTAGATTACAAACGATTTAACGATTTTGTAATCTACCGCACTTTAATTAGAAACTCAAGTTATGCAAATCATACAACTTGAGTTTCTTATTCGGGATTCACTATTTATATTTACAAACATTATTATTTATAAATACAATTAGAAAATTCATTTTAATGAATCATTTTCAACTGCACTCGACTTCACCGCGCTTTTTTCACTATTTTGTTTTGCAATCAAATCAGCATTAGAGTGGAAATTATTTCAAAGTTATAAAAGTTGCCATGCATTTAAAAATCAATAAAACCATGATCTAAAAAAAAAGTAGAATTCTCTCGATGTCAACAAACACATTGGAATAACTAAATTATTATGTTGCTGAGAACACTTTCCTTGGTCTCAGGAGGATATAATTCTGAATTCGTCGCATACCTGGTGTCAACAAAATAACTATTCCAGCGCAAATACGTAGGTTTTCATGTCCATTTCTGTGTGACGACAACACACGAAGTGTAGGTTTTTTGGACTTGCTCGTATATCTAGGACATGGCGGAGAGGGGGGAAAGAAAGATGGAGCTCTTTGGCGTCGCGCCGTGCAACCTGCGCCGCATACCCAAAAAAGGGGCGTGCGGGGATGGCCTGATGAGCCGTGTGGGCTGCCATTTTAAAAACGTTTTACGCGCCAACGCCGATCGCGCTTTCGACTTTATCTGTAAGAAGTCGCATGTGCGTAGTAGTCAGGCGCGGTACAGACTACACTGAATATAAATAAATTAGGAGCCTAAACAGCTTGAACAAGGCGTGCTTGATGTGGTAATCGGCGAGTCCTTGTGACTTGTGGCAACTCCCATTTGAAATAACTTGGTGAAAAAAGGTAGTGGTGGTGGTCGGTTGTCAGAAGCGAAAAAAAAATCATTTGGTTCGCAATTTCATCGATCTTAACCTTGATGCCGCGGACTGGGCCCATCCCCAGAGCAGGAATATTGAATGACGGCACGATTAACTAAAAGTTGCTCGAAACTTTGCTTGCCATGTTCCAAACAGTTTAAAATTTAAATATTATTGTTTAAATGGTTCCAACCATTCGCATTTGACATAGTTGCTGCTCAAATTATTGTAATAATTAAAATTTAAACTATTTAATGTTCGATTGGCTGCAACAATTAAAATTTTAAATAGTAATTATTCAAATGGATGCAACAATTACAGTTTAAATTAGTAATTATTCAAATGATTTTTCCATGGTCATCTCGATAAAAGTTTAATTTTCATTTTCATGTTGAAGAAAATGAAAGTTTAGCTATCTGGTACAACCGCTCGGTTTGAACATGAGTATTATTTGCGCTAGCAATAAATTATTCTATTCACAAAAGCATACAAGCAGTCTGTTTGACTGTATGTCACTGATGTTAACAGACTATATAATTTTGAAAACGTCACGCGACCTAAAAAAATATAGGTTTCTTTTACTGGTAGGTAATACATACTGAATATGTGACCAAAACAGTGTTACAATGCCGGACTGCTGGTATACAATAGCTTTTTACACACGTGTACATTTGGCCCAGAACCTACTGCGGGCATATTTTCCTTTAAGCGAAAGTATATAAGAATTAAGAGACTTACAACGCATAACCTATACGTGACTGTCGGTGAAAGGAAACTGAGGTGTGGGCTACGCGGCCTGACGAGAGTATCGCCCACGCCTATATTATAATGCTAGCATTTTTTATCTTGCTGGGGGAAACATAAATTTTTAAGGTATATCTTGCCCTTTTATTTTCTCGCACTTTTATTTTAGGACGAAGCCTGCTTAAGCAATGGGTTAATTCGAGACTAGTGGTTGATTTGGTGGCTTAATTTAAAAAAAAAATTATCATATGAATCCACAAGTTAATTTTTAATTATTGACTGGTGTTGTAACCATGATTTTAAACAAATTTAAACAATGATCTCCTTGCATTAAGGGCAAATTACAATTAAACATTCGTCTGACCAATATTGTAATGCAATTACATTTAATGATGCAACAGAAAAAAGGCAATATTACCTAAGGTCTCAAGAAGAAAAATCCTATTCAATGATAATCAATGATACCGTATAAATAATTGTGCAATCAATAACTACATCTGAATAATGAAAAATAATTCATATGGTGCGCCCCATACTTCCGTTGCCACTTTAACGTTGTTGTACATTTAAAAAAACACAATGTTTACACACAGTGTGTGTTCCAGGAAAAGCTTCGACGAGTCTGTTAGTTCTGCCAATAGTTTCCTGCACGACTAAACCGGTATTCAAATGTCATGAGGCACAAGGGGAAGTTGAAAATCCTGAACCTACATGCTGGTTGGTACACACATGTACGAATGGAATAGTCGCCAAATGCGTGTTTGGAATTCGAATTAGTCGCTGCCAGATTATTTTTTAGTGGGACGGTGAATGACATTCGTATAACGACCTGTTTATGTCAAAAGACATTTCAATCTAACCGTTGCATTTCTATTGTACGAGTGAGTGTGCGTGCGTGTTTAGCAACTTTAGTTGTCAATATGTTTGGTCCACCCATTTGTTTTATTTGATTTCCTTTCGTAGTGCATGCAGTCGTGGGTTACTCTTTTTTTTTTTTTTAAATTCACCGTAGCGCCTAGTGCACTACAGGGATACTGCACCCTCGTGTCTCTTTGGAGATATGTGAGGGGCAGGGAAGGGAAGGGAAAAGGGATGCAGCTGGAATAGC
>JAUJYS010000504.1:0-22773 GCA_033995665.1 Melogona broelemanni
GGAGATAGTTGGTACACACCAAACAGCTTATGGGAAGCCCATATCCTAATGTAGCCTTTAGCTAATGTCCCACATAGGCGATTTCTGGTGCACTCCGCCATCAGCTAACTTATATCTTTTCTGCCCCGCGCCAAATGCAAACCCGCATATCTCCTCTGCCGAGTGTGATTGCCAACCTCAGGGGGCAGCACTTGCACTCGCTTGCCACACTGCCACAACAAATTTATAATTCCGGTGATGTTCCAAATTTCCAATTCTCCTTTCCGGAAAATCAAATTAAGTCAAAGATGGGAATTGTTACCTGGCACGGCGTCGCTCTTCTCCAACGTCTTTCGGCTGTGCGTCTCCCGGGGGAGCACGGGCATCTGCTCGCCCATCACCACCACACATTGCTCGCTTTTGCCCTCCGATGCATTGGCTCCGTTCAGCTCTGCCACCACCGGATCGCTGCTTCCTCCATCCTGACGGCGAAAAAGTTAGCGAGTGACGGCCTATTTACGATGATGGAGCGGCACCGATTTTTGCACGCTCGCCACCACCGGCCAAAATCACCCGTGTGTGCACGTGGACTCACAATGGACACGAGGCGAACGCAAATCGATAGAAACAGTTGAAAAGCAACCGAAAGTTTGCGAAATCACGTCATCGCCTGTAGGTCAGCGTGTACCCTTTCAATCTCATTTGCGTGATGTACGGGTCTAACTTTATACCTGGTAGACACACTTGTCGAACCGTTTTTTGTTTGGGCGTACTTAAATGTATTTAAATTGCTGCGTTAGATTGGGGTTAAATTGGAAAACAAAACGCAACCCAAGGCAAGATATTTCAAATTATTGAGCACACTTTAGATACTGAAATGTCACTTTTTTTTAAGTGAGGCAAGGAAAAATGAAAGGTATGTCATTTACGAACAAGTTAATGTCTAAAGGCACAGCACACTCAAGCACGCTTCAGTAGACCATTCTTTGTTATTTCGACATGGGTATTAGGAACATAGGTGCTAGGCAGAAACTATTTTCAATTTAATTATTTTAAATCTCAATCGATTTTAAATGTCAGTTGTTGCATCATAAATTTCAATTTAAAAAAGGAAAACTTATTTTAGCGATAAAGGAGCTTCAGCACTATCTCAAACGGTAGAAAATGATTGTGTCACTCACTTTGGGCGACCGCAAATATTTCAAGAAATTCGGCCTCCACTTATCCTTATCCTCTTCGGAACTTTTCGAAATCTCCTTGAGGCTGGTGGCGCACTGTCCCAGGCTGGTGATCTGCAGGCGCAGAAAGTTTTGGTAGGAAGGCGATTCGATGTTAGTTGGTCGGGACGCCGCAGGAAGGCGCGGACTGCAGCAGTCCAGATAGGAGGGCGCCCCCTGGGGACGGCGATTGGGACTCCGCGCCCATCGCAGCGGACTGCGCACCCTCAGATGCGTCCTTCTTGGTTGACCATCTTCCTGTCTTCTATCACTTTTCATCTCGTTGGCCTCCTTGCTGCAAGCCATGGCGCTGTGACGTCACTGCATCAGAAACGAAGTGTCTAGGCGGAAGTACATCCTTTTGAGTTTAGTACATCACAAAAATTAGGAACGCTAAAAGGTAGCGACTGAACGACGAAATAGTAACTTTGCTAAGTAGTAATATTTTATATTCATTGTGCTATGTTATGTCGAAATGTTAAAGTCATTGTGGTACAACCCAGAAACTCGTCGTAGCTCAGTGGTAGAGTATCCGCCACGGGGTCCCGAGTTCGATTCTCGGCACTGGCTTTCGTTATTCGAAATAGAGGTTCTGGGGGAAATGTGCCCCTCCACAATTGACCGAGGGATTAGACTTGTACAGAATCTCTTCTTGCGATATTCACTTCAGTGATGACGATCATTGATTGCCAATTGAAAAAATTATATGATATTAGTGCAAAAATTCAAATTACGGAACGTGAGCCGAAATGGCTTTGACTTTTGAACATGTTCGTAAAAAATCGACATAACCTTCATTAATTGACAACGGTAATATTATTCGTATAAACAAATTATTAATTAACTGGCTTTACTATATTTTGCTAAGCAGAATTATGAGCATAATAAAGTGTACTTATTCGAACTTTAATGGACTGTTTATTCATTAATTAAAGATAGCTTCCATATTTGGCTTTCGAACAATATAAACTTTATGACACTGTACAGATGATTAAAAGCTAGAATCGGTAATTAACAAAATGTCATAACGTATTTAAAATATGAGTAAATAATAAATAAATAATAATAACTACATAATCGCAACAGGACCAATTTTGCTGAATATTTTGAAAAGAAAACCAACATGTGTGCTAAAAGTCACCCCACAACTAATTTGATTACAAGTTTCATGCACGTTATTTCCGGGATCACTTACCGTTCGAAAATACAAAATTATGGCCTGGAAAAATATTACCCGCCGTTGACAAATGGCTTCCGCGCCTCAGCATGTCTGCGAACTCCCGTCTAATAAATATCCAATCTGCTTCACCTGAATAATAACCGGCACCAACTATGCAACAAAAACCAACAGCGAGGCCGACCGAGAAGACCTCGAATATTTGGCGATGGTCACATTGGCGATATATCTCAGCCGGATATGCTATTAGCTAGAGAAAGATGCGCCGTGTGGCAGCACTGTCCGCTTCCAATTTCCGTCGCTGGGGGAATCCCTACCGTTTAGACCACGTGCCACCGTACTCTAATGGTGGGTACAAAAATAGAAGCAGGGTTAAAAATGATCGTGATGCTAGGAAAAGAATTAGGGCATTGATTCGATGTGGAGGGAAACGGATTCCGGGATTCGATCGTGGAACAAATTAGCATATGTCTTGCGCATCATGCGGTAAAAAACGAAAATTTCTACTCCACACGAGAAACACCGTAGTGAGACCAAATATTGACATCATTTATTTATTTATTTTTTGGAAATTTCCTGTAGAAGCATGTGACTGCAGTCCGACCAAGAGGTAATTTGTTTCTTAAAATAGTATAAAACATCCATAAACACTGCAAATTGTTGCTGCCCTGTCAATACTAAAATATTCCTAAAAAATAATTAGCAACGACTATTTTTTTTAAAGAAATTGCTTTTTGTATCCTTTTTGTGGTTTATAAAACCCGAAATCGCACTAATTGAAAGAAGTTATTTGATTCAAAATTTCGTTTGTACAAATGTTCCTAAAAATATTTTCACATTTTCAAAGATTTTCAATAAACATAATTTCGTTTTTGAACATGAATAATTTGTGATTGACGCCATAGCATCATTTTTTTAATGCAAATTAATTATTGATTATATTTGTAATTTGTACAAGAGCTACGGTTACATTTTGATAACGTCAAAAACATTTTAGTGAATTAAAAAAAGTCATTAAATCAATATTGATTTTGTTCCTGCTTGGGGATCTGCAATTTTAGGCAGCCGAACAAAAGAGAGATATGTGTTTTGTAGCGCAACTAAAATCGATTAAATTATTGAAGCGACACAATTTAATCATCCCTGTACGCACATAGGAATCCAGCTAGCAGCAACTCCACCAAAGCCTGTGAGAAGCACGAGTACACCGTGATTCATAAGTTTGCGTACCGCCCGCCGTAGCTCCATAACTCAGCTAAAAATGACCGGATTGTTATGAAATTCGTCACATACCGGTATATATTACAATATGAATGACTTCTTGAAGTTTTTTAAATTCAAATTTCCCGCTACGAAGTTTGCATTTTAGAAGTGGCGCTGCGTTAGAGCAACTGGCGCGCATAGCATTAATGGCTCGATTGATGTATCAGTGCGAAAATAGGGATCCCGTCTTCTCGCTTGCGGTGCTGCTGCCAGTGGACATTTTTTTAAACATAAACTGAAATAGCTCAAATGTTCGAATATACTTACTATACTTATTTGTGCCAAATTTAATAACAATCCGATCATTTTTAGCTGAGACGACGAAGCTACGGCGGGCGGTTCGCAAAATTACGAATCACGGTGTATAGGGAGCTGTGAGAAGCACGACGAATTAGCCTGACCGACATTTCAGCTCACACAGGATGTAGCCGACTACATTTTGCCATTATTATTTTTTTTTCGGGACTGTCTGAAAGTCTAAATTGGGCAATATAGGAGGGGGAAAAGTCGATATCGCATGCAAAGCCAGCGGCACGGAAACAGTCATGCCAATTTGGTCAACGTCAGACAGACTCAGATTTGAGCTCGAGGTGCCATTTTCTTGTAGCCACACCCAGAGGGCGCTGCAAGCGCATCTCAAGACAACCCACCATCTGGTTATCGAAAAGCCGCTTCGAAAACCGTGCTATATTAGCACACAGTGAAAATATTAGTTGCTTAAGTTATAAATACTGCCACCAGTAGGATGAACTAAGAAATAATAATTAATTATTAAAAAAAAAGGAGAAATTCGATTGACCTCAACTCATTACACAAAATAGTAAACAATATATCCTGCTATACTTGAAATTTTAATGGAATCTCGTCACAAAATCTATCGAAAAAGTTGGCTGACTGCCGTTGCATAAATATAAACTGAATTAATTCTGGCTTCTGGTTTCACAATCTGGTGATCGCGATTTACTACTTTACTTATTTATTAATTTACTACTTTACCGGCAATTGCTATTTTTTTTTTTGGTTTTCTGTCAGCATCTAAAAAATAAAGTTAATGCTCATGTGGATGCTTAAAACTTGAATTCAGCGCTACTTCAAATAAAAATAAAAAATAAAAAAGAAAGAACAAATAAACTCGTGTTCTGATCCAGGAAAAAAAGCGCCGTTTCCAGAAATATAGAACAAAACACGCGGACATTTCGGCCTTCCAGTATGTCTCCGATTGATCATCTTCCAGGTAATTACTTCCTAGATGACTGCATATTACCTTGGTCCTTGAAGAAAGAAATCAATACCTATATATCCCTGTCGTGTGATGGGTTCGGCTAACATGTCCTGCATGTGTGTTTACGAGCGAATATAGGTTATCTGGATTGCGAAGGCTATAGTCGGAACGACGTTGTGTGACACACCTACGTCACACATAAAATCACAGGCGTGTAGACATGCAATAATGTTGAGCGAGGGGATGGGGGGTGGAGGGGGCGTCAGTCCGTTCACAGCGCTTCAGCATGGCTCCAGGCTCCAATAATTGGATCTTCGGAAAATTGAACGGCGCACCAATCACTTGATGACTAATACTGATATAATATGATAGATATACGAGAAACGCATTTGTGAATGACCACAAGCTGGCGCTGAATTTTTCGAGTCTACCTGTATGCATATCAACGCCACCTATTGACAGTGTTGGGTAGAAACGGCAAAGGAACGACTTGTTCCAAGGAATTCGTTCCTTTTCTGAGGAACGTTGGAACGTCCTCGTATATATTTATGGAAAGGAACGTCGTAACGTCCTCGTTGTTCCTTTTTTGAGGAACGACCAACAATTTAGGACGTTCCATTAGATACAAATGAAAATGACGACAACCTCGATGAACTGCGAAGAATTATTTATTTCTATGGCTAAAAAGGCTTAGAACTTTTCAAATTCACAAGGAAAAAACTTTATAAGATGATGAGGTTAACTTGCAGTCAAACATTACAATGGCCAAGTCAAAATAACAAGTTTGTTAATTAATAAATTTATTAGCTTAGTTATAATTTGTATTTTTTAATTGTATTTTTTTTGTATTTTTTATGTATTTTTTATGATGGTCATGACAATATTTTGGAGTCTTTTATAAAACAGCTGTAACAGAGCCAGATCACCCTGTATTCGTGTACAGTGTTGACGTGTGAGATGGACATTAAGGTCCCGCGAAAAAGCAAGCAAACTAATTATGGGTGTTGCCCGCAGCCATTTTCGATTTACTGCAAGATGTTAAATAGCCATTTACGGCAGGAAGATAAAATACCGGAGAAGCTCAATTCGATCTAATCAGCAAAATATAATCGTATTGCACTGAACGAAATTAAACCACCAAATAGAGCGACGAGTCTAAATAGCTAAAACCAATTATTGAAAATTAAAAACTTTTTACAAATACATATCAAAATGAACGATTGTAAGCGGTATAAAATATTTTTAAATGACCTCAGCAAATGTATGATCACTTTGAAAGTTGACATCGAAATAACTAGATTGGTTGTGTACGAAATACCATATTTAACTAACCTTGTGGGAAACTTCAAAAACCAATCTTTATAAAAACGAAAATGTTGTTACAACGATGAAGTTCAAGAAACAATTAAAAAATAACGATTTTACGCTATTACTATTAATATTACTATTTCCGCTATTACTATTACTATTAATGAATCAATTTGTCAGCATATTTCAGATCATACTGTACAAAAGGTGAAAGCCCTCTTTTGGTACCGTCAAACTTCATGTAAATAGGACAATAATAGGACAATAGGCTAACCCTGCAGCTGCGCATGGTGGTATACGGAAGCTAATGGGGATTGGGACGCGATACTGCACCACTCTGTTCCTGGCTGAGGTGATCGTGTGTGTGTTTTATCGGACAAACTTTCGCATAAAGAGCTACTTCCGGTGCAGCTCTATTATGGTCTTGGTGCGTGGGTAGGAATCGGAAGATAGACGCAGTCCTACATATTTACAATCGGAGTTCGTATAACTTTAGGCCAACGAACTGAAAGAGATAGAAGTCTGTATGTAAGCATTATTTTGTTTGTATTTTGTATGTGTTTTTTATGTTTTTTTGTATGTGGAATTTTGTATATTTATTGTATTTTTTATGTATGCTATATGTAGTTTGTATGACGTAAATGTTTGTTATATAACCTATCCATTAGAATAACAAAATCAGTTTAATTTCCTTGATAATTCATAGCTTCACAGTTATTATTTGCCGATGTGGTATCCCCTCACACAAAACCAAAACGCACATAAAATCAAAGTTCGATTACAATTTATCACCGATAAGATGACACAGTATAGTAAAAACACTACAAATCTGGCAACACTGGGTGTGTCCATTTAATACAGTAGTGGAACGTCACGTAATGACAAGGGCTGACACTGGTCCCTTTTATGCAGCTAATGTACATAGATTGGCAATTGACGAAGTTAGGTACCTGGTATGGCACATAACTGTAACCCGAAACCACATGGATAAAATTTAGGTCAACATGATAGTATCAGCGTAGCTATTTTCAATGGGTTTGCCGGGCTGCTGATTTTTATAGACTCGCGTAGATGCTTATCGAATAAAAACCTAAACCAATTCATCACGTCATTGAATATTAACGAGTTATTTATACCGCTATGCTCCAGCAAATTTTGACTTTGTATCAGACTTGAATTCGCATCAATGAATATTTGGAACAGAAACGGGAAATACTTCTGAACATGAATAATTAACGGAGACCTTAATTATGCACAGAAATAATTAATCGGCCAGCCCAGATGAAGTTTTGTCATCGCTCATATGTTTTGTTAAATGCATCAAAATTATGTTAACAAGAAAAAAGGAATTTAAATCAGCTTCTAGGAATATGGTTATTAAATAATTTGAATTAGAACATTATTTACTATGGACGTTATACCTTTCAACTAGGTGGCGCACATTTCGTGGTTGAACTGTCAGTAAGCCAAAAACCTTAGGCCAACGCGAAAAAAAATCAAACGAATTAAAGTTCGTTAGGACGGATTCTTATCTCTCCAGGTGACCTTTCGAGGTGATAAACAGGTGAAGGAAAGACAAAAAAAAAAGGTTTAGACAGATCCAGTCTGTATATGCGTTCTGCTTTTCTTCCATTCCAAACTTTGTAATTTAGCACTAACCGCGTTTAGTTTTCAGATTTCTAGACATACGGACAACATTAAAGAAGGAGTAAAAATTCCTGACATCTCTAACGCACCCGTTAGGATGAAGTTCTTGCAAATTATTAGTTTAAATGCGCTTGTCCGGTGCGTGATTACCTACGATTCCGGTTTTTCGGCGTTTACCCTGCAGTCAAATCTGGAAATACGTTCGCAGTGGAGATGCGTTTTCAAACACCGATGAAGCGATGCGGCAGTTATGGCGGCTCGTGATACATTTTATACATGGTCATCGAATTTGGAAAAAAAAAAAACTTTTATTTGTTTGGCATTTTTCAGTTAACAAAACGAAGAAGAAAAAAAATCGATCAATCGACTGAAAAGATCGATTCGATTGAAAAAAAAAAAACATTTTTGCGCTAGTTGTTGTTAGTTTTTGTTGTTTGTTGTTTTTGCGCTAGTAATCTCCATGAAATGAGACCTAGCTTCCCATTTAAAAATAGAACGAGCCGCCAATAAAATTGTGCAACGGCTACTGTACCCCATTTGCCAATCAGAGAAGAAAACTTATCTCATGGATTAAAAGGATTAAACGAATTATTTTAAACGAAAATTAACGAATCGAATTTAGGGCTGATAATAAACCTGAAGGTAGTATAACTGAAAAATAGCGTTAAATTAATTACTTAAAATTAGAGCTATTTTCTTATAATGATTTTCTTTCAAATTGTTACCGGTAACTACAGTTTAGATTATTTTAATCAATAATTAAAAAAAAACGAAACATAATTAATTTAGCATTCCTCCATAATAAGGCATTGTTATATCTGAAATTTCCAAAACTATTTTTTCAAATTTTCGCCTAAGTTCATTAGGCCAAAACGACTAATCCAAATCATTAAATTGGCGTTGCCTCTCCGTTTCTCAACATCGAACGGATACAGCGCGAAAAAGTCTACCAATTCCGGTGTGCGCTCTCTCGTTCCTATTATCCGAATATGTATTCCTACGGCTCGACCAGAGAATACATCGCGCAAAATACAGGTGAACGGTTCCAAAAAAAAAAAAAAGAAAAAAACATCAAAACAAAAAAAAAAGCAGGGAGCTGGCGCAGAGCTGCATATCCGATTTTTTGAGGCCGTCGACGATTCTCCACGGGGACTCTCCCAACAACCAAGGACGCCGAATCGTTAATTCCATCCGTCCACATTATCCACACAAATCCCTAACGGAGTCGGCCAATTTCCCCGTTGCTGGCTGTGCCGAGGCGGCGATATGGTCGCGCCGATCATGATTCGCTTCGTTCTGCTCACCTTGGTCACTGCTGTCAGACACGTTAGGGGTAAGTGAACAAAATATCGTCTTGCCTTTATTTTCGATCCGCTCTTGTTCCGTCGTCGAGTTAGGTCATGGACATCCAAGAATAAACCTGGACTCTGTATCTGGTAGCAGAGATAGGTCTAGTAATAGTGTAGGATGAGATGGTAGCCATGTCGAAACTAGGCTTGCTAAACTATGCAAACTATGCAGGAGCAATCCAGAAAGTTATTTCATCACTGGTAAGCATGTTCGTTTTGGTGTGGAAAAGTTGCAACATTTTGCGTAGCCTTCAAGGTTTAACCATTCAAATTTGCCGGTTCATCCCAAAACAATAACATTCATATTACTCTGAAGTTGTGCTACTTCAGAGTAATAGGTCTTAGTTGTCTAATTGGAATCCTCATTTGCTGTTTAATTAAAGTTTTGCCAAGACTGTTCGTCTTTCAATAGATCTAGATCATAATTAAGGGAGGCAACCAGTGTTTTCGCGGCGACTTGATCATTTTGCCTAGTCTAGGTTTCATACGTAGATAGGGATATTAAACATGTTCCTGACAATGTACAAATTCGTAAAGTTCAAATGTGTGTTTTCACTGGTGCAAAATCCTATCCTACACACTCCTCTCCATCCATAAGCCCATCCCCTAAATTTCCCCTTCCCTGGTTTAATCAAATCCCTTCTCCCTCTGATACCCTAAGTCGCCTTAAAATGCGCAAGCGGAGTGACAATTATATCTAAATCTAAATTAAAAAATCTTTGAGTTCACAGATTTCAAAATCGTTCCCAACGACATGAATCACCCCTCCATTTAATGTACCGTCTTTTGATTATTTTCATTATTATTGAACAGCATCTTCGATTAAAAATGTTTAGTAATTGACTTATCTTTACTTATTTTAGGAGCTGATTTGTTGTTCCAATGCCCGGATGATAATCAAAAGAATTATCCTCACACGGAGCGCTGTGATCACTACTTTACCTGTTTGGAGGGTTTGCCCATCATACGTGGCTGCCCGGCCAACATGCTGTTCGATTCCACCAGGGGGCGTTGCGAAGAGTCCAGCAGAGTCACCTGTCTTCCATATCAGCGCCTGAAATCACCAACAGACGATGGTAATTGAACATTTCGAATGTCTTTCAGCTGATGAGGTGTCATATTTTTATTCATATCGTTCAAGATAAAAAAAATATAGTTTAATATATTCTCATTGCATTCAAGTTTCTCACTTACTCAACACAACCTTAACTCTGATGGTACGAAAATGTTACGTTACATCACTTACATGAGCTGAGGCTCATATATTTTCTTTAAAACATAAAATATTTCGGCATTCTATGTAATACAGTAAAATGTAATAATGCATGCTTGCGGGTATTTACGAGTATATTGTAATTGTAATGCGCCTGTGCTCAGCGTACATGTATTTAATGTTAAGGTGACACTAGATTTAATAGTATCGATCCCGGCTCATTTCCTGTACAGGATGCGCCAAAACTTATATGCGGTGACCTATTTATTCAGTAGCTTATACAGTTATACCGAATGATTAGATTAAGCCAGTTGGAACGCTGTTTTTAACTTGATATTCTTTTAATATTGAACGATAAAGTTTTGTCGACCGGAGAAAATTATCCTGAATCACTGACTGAATGTGATCAGTAACTGCATCAATGATAGGAAGACACGAGAAAAAATAACATTTAATCCTATAAATTTTAAATAATTTCTTACTACACCTAAAGTCGGCTAAAATATCATCAAGAAAATATATTGTAAGCGTTGTATGTTCACAAAGTTGTCTTAAAACAGTTACGTAAATTTTTGGAGCCCTAGTTAGACAAATCCTCGAGATTAATAGGTGGTGCACGTGTGCCTTGATTCTGATAAAAATTTTGTCGGAAGAAAAAGCACAATATTTTCTGGGAGTTAAACTGGCCAGTCTTCTTCGAAAGAAAAAAAGTATTGCTGGTAAATTAATACTAGTTTTCATCTATTTATTTTTCCAGACAGAATTATTCTAATGGCCAAAAGTGACGACAACGTCATCGACACAACAACGCCGCTCGATTCCACCAACGAGCAGTTTCCATTCGTGCCACCAGGTGGTGCTGTACCCTTCTATGACGAGGACGACGAGAGTGGCGCTGCCACCGCGGAGCTGCTCCCAGCGGCCACTTCCTCCTGGCTGCACGTGCAACGCATGCCCATGTCTGATTGGACGGACGACAACAGCCAATCACGTGCGGCGGACACGGTGTCGCAATCGAGAACGCCGGCGACGCACTGTTCCGACGAACCAATCAAAAGCACGCCTAGCGCACCTTTGACCTCTGTAGTTTACGTCACATCCACCGTCTGGCTATGAGGTTACGTGACCTATTGGACAGAATGATGCTAGGAGTTTTCCCGGATTCGAGTTTGTGCTGATATTGAAGCACCCTGTTCAACACCAAAGTTTCAAGGTAACAGAGCAATAACTTATGTATATTGCTCGAGGTAAATCTTAAAATTTTTTATTTTTAATTTATTTGAGGTTTTATTCTCTGAGAAACAAAATTAGAAATCAAGGAAATAATTTATTTTTTGACCATCACAAAGCAATCTATTTTTGGTGCGTGATCGGTTTGCATATTAAAAATCATGATATTAATTAAATGCTTAGATAAAAATGTAAAATAATTATATATCCATATATTAGTACGAGTTTAGAAAAAAATTGATGTGTGAAAATTCGAGGTTCGACAAATAAAACCAGAAAAACACAGAAGCGCGAATGCTGTTCGGGCAGGGGCAAGGTTGGCATGTTAGCAGTCTATCGTTGTCTATGGTAAACATTGTTACATAATGTTCTCACTAGATGGAGCCACTAGATAAACATCTTTCATAGTCGGGGAAAAAGTGCGCAAGGGCTGTTCAAATGGATCATGTCTATTTTACTCCAGGGTTTGTACACCCATTTCTTTCTCTGTACCACCCTTGATTTTACTCTGTTTTCATCTGTGTCATGCGTGATTCATCAGCTACCATAAATGCGAAAATTGATATTGAAAAAGTTAGTAAATGGGGTTTCAATTATTAATGTTTTTATCGTACAAATGCCAAAAGAACACAGCGAAGTGCTTTCCATAAAATTTTTTCAATTTTTGACATGAAATTTCTTCAAATATTTAATTACTCGTTTTTTTTAATTATTTCACTAAAATGCTTAAACGTCATTGCCAATATTTTGTTGCTTAGATATACATATTATTTTGTTTTATTCTTAAACAAATCATTATTTTAAAGTACATTAAATAAAAACATTCAAAATATATATTTAATATTTATAATCATGTACATCATAACAAATACTATTTTACACATTTGAAAGGACAAATGAATATTTTTTAAATCGATATTTCAGTTTTCAAGTTATATTAATTACCAGGAAGTTTTATTATTGCGAAATATACAAAAACTTCAATATCAATTTAAATTAAATGTAGTTATTATCTGAGTGTTTCTGTTCTTAAAATTTTATGTACACAAATCTACCACGAAAGATCGTGAAGCAGTATACAATCCATAAATGTCGTCCTCAATGTAAAATAAAATAAATGTTCAGCTAAATTGCAAAGTGTGGCGTTGTACCAGAATTAGAACCCTTGCAAATTATAATTATGTTCAGCTTTTGTGATCGAACTCAGCCCTCATTTCTCTTACTAAGCTCAGTTTTTCGATTTGTTTTTGCCGTTAGGCCTAGGCTGGTCGTTGGTGACAAAGGAAATTGATTGACAATTGATACTGTTGACCGTTGATAGCTTTCAATATTTTCGACACCATCGCCCAGCCATACTTGTTCTTCTGAGGTGCGTGAGTGGCACAATTGAAGATGGCGCGATAAAAGAAAATTGGAGAGCGACAATTTTCTTTAAATGTTAATAATTTTCTTCTAATCGAAAATATGGAGAGCGACAATTTTCTTTAAATGTTAATAATTTTCTTCCAAACGATCGAGCCGTGATGTGAGGTAAGGGTTTATTTCGTTTATAGAACGACATAATGTTTTTTTTGCAAGGGTCTATTCTGTTTTTTTGCTTCATGCTCTGAGTCTCTCGCCAACTCACGTCGCCCGTTATCCCCAGTCTCGTCCTGGTTTTCACCATTATTTTATTTTATTAAGGTTCAACTTCACGATTGATGTTAAGGCTTTGGGTGTGGTCATTATTGCTAAATTTGTGTTCAACTTTCGCGTTCAACTTCTAATTTCTAAGTTATTTTCAACGCACAAGCGAGTTTACGAACCACTGTTTAACTATTCCTTCACCAGCAGTTCACCGCAGTTCTTCTGCATGGTTTTTCAGTTGGCCACCACCACAATACGAAAGCTAATTCAAGTTATAAATAGGCGCAACCGTAATCTGGTCATGATGGGTGTGGTGAACAAGGGTGACCTGCTCTGACCCGCCCCCATCCCCCATCCCCCACCCCCTCTCTACCACCACATTCCCTCTCCACACGTTTCCCTACACTGTCATGCTCTGGAGTAACTCAGTCGTTCCTCCCACCCCTTCCCCTATTCGACGTAACGTGCGCCATCATCTACTTAACACCTAACGGGGGCATATTTAAAAAAGGGAAACAATTTTTAGTCAATCTGAATTTGCAAAAATAAATATTAATCTGAATATTTCCGAAGAAAAAGAGGTTATTAAACCGAAGAAAAAAATAATTATTTTACTGTAAGCTATTTTTCCTGAGAAATAGCGTCGGAATACAGGAGAGTGTTTCGTTTTTAGCTCATTTGTTAAATGCTTTGTACAAGGAAAGTTTTGGAACAGTACTTAATTACTTTTTTTAAACAATACATGTAATTTTATTTTTGATAGCAAAAATACTGTTTGTTTATTGTGAAATATTACTCGTAAATAGCTGCAACTTTTTGTTTTATATTAAATTAAAATATTGTAATTAATAGTAAGTTAGGACGTCTGAGAGTTTTGCCAAAACTCTGTTCGTCTCTTTCCCGGCGCTGTACCGGACCTCGTCCCACTCGATTTAAATATTGTGTTAAAATAAATTGTTAATTCATATTATTTTTGACAAATTATCTCCCTATTTCGGAAAAAAAAATATTAAAGGGCATAAATATAATTTTTTTTTTATTCCAAACTTTTATTTTAAGGCATTTCGGATCATTTGTCAAACGATGAGGAGCGCATCGTAGCTGAAATGAATGCTTGAAAAAATTAATACTGTCGAACCGAGAAACTCGCGTTGCAGCCAGATCTCCTTTCACACGACCGAGTGCCATTCTATATTAGCCCCAGCAAGTTGGCCGAGCACCTTCTCCCGGAATCCCCTCTCCACTCCTGGAGCTGCCATGGACACGCATAGAGTGCCTCCGGGCAAATGAGTTGGGTGATCATTCATCACGGGTTTGGGCGGAGGCCGCCAACACAACTGTCTCCTAAATCACGCGGTCTGGGTGGGTTACTGGATTTCTTCCAACGCCCATCCCCGAACACATCAGCGAGGGTGATCACCTTTTTTCTAGGGGATGCGCCCCCCTACTACACACCAAATCACCGCGACAGGGCAGCATATTTGGCGCACCATTTCGGTTCCACCCTATAATGTTACGAATGTGCGCGATTACAGAAAAAAAAAAATTGAGCAGAAAATGGAGACCCAGAAACAGTTTAATATACAACCAAGAAGAAACTGGCTTGAACGTTGACTTTGGCCAATTGTACTCGTAAATAGTATTCGTAAATTCATAAAATAATAAAATTCATATTACAGAAATGGAACCCCCGTTCAAGTTCCTAAAAAATAACCAGTTCCTGTTCTAGTTCTTCAAAAATTAAAAAAACCTAAGCGTTACTAAGT
Organism: Melogona broelemanni; assembly: GCA_033995665.1. Classification (NCBI taxonomy): domain Eukaryota; kingdom Metazoa; phylum Arthropoda; class Diplopoda; order Chordeumatida; family Chordeumatidae; genus Melogona; species Melogona broelemanni. The sequence continues at coordinate 14,998 of JAUJYS010000504.1, forward strand.
TCCTCAAAAAAGGAATTGGTTCCTAGGAACGGAACTTTTTTCCGTTCCGTTCCTATACCCAGCACTGCTTTTCGCACTGTCTTGGTGATGGAGTCTATTCCTGGAGCTTCCTTTTTGTCACTCACTCATTAATGTAGGGTGCGCGCGTGTGAGTGAAAAAGAGCCCGAGCTAGAGAGAGCGCTTTGGCGAAGCGCTGTTGTATTTTGGGACTGACAAAAATGATGGCGGCCGGCCTTCCATCTAGGAGCAGCTGCACTCAGTCAATCAGTGACACCGGATTTTTTTGGGCTTTGTCACTATAACCCCCATCACGTCGTCTATACGAGACAGACGAGAGGAGAAAAATCCTCAGGAAATTGACCTCGGGCCACTATTGCGTTTTTCTTATACTGACCTCACTCTAAATAAAAAAAAGTTCGATTTATTTTTAATTGCATCAAACACAAGTTGACAGTTAAAATTCATTTGTTAAAATAAATTGAGAATAAATAAACATTTCGATATATATTTAAACTTAAAAAAACCAGTTTCAAATATTTAAAAATATATTTTTTTCAAGCACAAGTGACAGGTAAAAATCAATTGTGAAATTAAAAAATTCAAATACCAATAAACAAGTTTTCTATATTTATTTTTTATCTGCACTCACTGAAGTGAAGGTGTATCCCTCGTGCTGCGATGGCAATAAGTGAAGGGCACATTTTCACCAGTATCCCGGGATCAAGGATAAATTGCATCAATCTCAAAAACAATTAAAAATGCTTGTATCTTGAGCACGCTCAAGTCAAACACGGTTTGACAAGATTATAACATAAAATAAAAAAATTTCCCTCCACTTTGACACTAGGTGGTGCACATATCATCATTTATCTCGCTTCATCCAAATTAACCACTAGGGGCACTGGCATCGAGGCGGATAAATGTTTCTCTGACAAGTGTTCATGTACAAGCATGTGTAATACAAGGATGTAAAAACTAAAATGTCAATGACAATTACGTTATCCGGGTTTTTATATCCAACGTCCTTTCCTATAGATGTACATCCGTGTTGCGAGCTGTATCAAATAGGTGGCGCTGTTGTTCGGCAGCTGGCCGCTTTGACAAGTATACTCGAGTATTTCGCTGCACGTGCGTTATAACTTATTTGCTTTACCACTTCTGTAGTTAAAGAGCTTTATACTCAAACTGCCAACATTTTTAGCAACCAGTTTCAATATTTTTATGTTGGTTCTTGGCTGAATAGCTCTAACTGTATCCAGTGTTGGGTAGAACGGAAAAGTTCCGTTCCTAGGAACCTTTTCCTTTTTTGAGGAACTTAGAAACGCTTAGGTTCCTTTTATTTGGGTAGGAACTGGAACGGAAACTGGTTCATTTTTTTGATGAACTGAAACGGGGGTTCTTTTTCTGTGCCTTCAATTTCAATTTTCAATTTAAACCTTTAGTTTTCTAAGATTATAATTTTCCAAAATGTGTCGCAAGCGGATCCATTTTGCAACTTTTCAGATTTTTTTCGGAACAATTTTTGTTAGCGGAATAATTTTCTGTGTCTCAAATCTAAATTTGTCCCGCAAATGTTATTTAAAATATTTTTTAATTGAAGGAACGGAAAGGTTTTAGGTTCCTTTTGATACGAAACTTAGGAACGCCCATGCTACTTTTAATTTTTGAGGAACTGTAACGGGAACTAGTTTCTTTTTTCCTGGGAGGAACGGGAACTGCAACTGGTTCGTTTTAAAAAGGAACGAACCCAACACTATATCAATGACTGAACCATAAGGCATCTCGCAACAAAACGACGCACGAGTCGCAACCTGGAATTTTCACTACTTTTGGCAACTTTCCACTTGAACTTTTGCATTCATAAGCGTTTGGTATATCTTTTTTTTCTATTTTTTTAGATTTACAATTTTTAAATTTAGGAAACTTTTAGTTTGGCCCGCGACTCAGACAAGAAGCTCTGGAATGTAAACGTAACACTTTCGATTGTGACACGTACCGTTTTCTATTTCGAAATTGCCGTTCAACACGAGCGAAACCCAATAGGTGGAGCTAGTGTTGTTGCCGCTAAACGAAGTAGCGAGATTTCAAGCGCTAAACGAAGTAAATTAAAAATTATTAATACCTTAAACAATTTTGCTCAAATTCATTCATTGGAAATTACTCAAATTTATTTCAAATATTCAAGGATATCGTAGAATTACTTTGCATTAATGAAGTGTGTTCGAAAATATGTTTTAAAAATAATTTGCCAGGTGGCGTAGCTTCTGCTGAACCATACAAGCAAACCCATTATGAGATCAGAAGAGGATTTTTTAAGGATTTAAGGAATTAGTTAGTCAAGTTTGTTCTGCCACTAGAAAAACGAAACAAAAGTTTTAAAAAATTCAATATTACTTTGTATCAATTTCGAGAAAATAGACATTTAGAAATTAGGTGAAAAAATATTATTTTACATTAATTAGTGGGTGTTAATTACATGTAACGCATTAATCCAAATAAAACATTAAACATTAATCGAAATAAAACATCATATTTAGGGAATATTTGTCAAAAGTATCTGGCATCACTGAATCATATCGTCTGGCAACCTTGGGAGAATACAAAATGGCGCGTCGTTCGATTTCACAAATTAATGAAGCACAAATTCGAAATAATCTGAAAAAGTGTGATTAAGTTTTGAAATTTTGTGATTAACTTGTAAAGAATCGTGTGAAAAATGGTGATACGTACTGCACAACAGAGTATTTGCATCGCAACAGCTGCAATTTCAAGCATCAACAATACAGGTAAGCGAAAAGTAAGCCTAATTTGTTGTTTTGAAACAGGCGATTCGGAAATTTGAATCAAGACCACACGATTTCGAGGGCGGGTGGGTGCGCAGGTTCACGAATCTGTTTCTCTGTGTCCAACTGTTTGCTAATCAGTCGGTAACGCGTGCCTCTCCGGCCCACACGGTGCGATTTGTTGCCCACATAAGGCGAAAATGGCTAGGTTGGTTCTCGCCCACACAACTCGCTGATTACTAAATTTGGCCGCACGATTTAATGCGTGGGCCCGCAATCGCTCCCCCACTATATGCAGGGGTTGGACAAATTAATGGAAACAGTTCTAGAAAGTGCACAAACATATGTGATTCTATTATTTTGTACAATTCCTGTACCTGTACTTGGGTGTGGTGGGCACGAAAGACCTGTAGTGTCAAGGTATCACCGGGCGTTGTGGGTCGATCTGTGCGGTGGTCCGCGTGACCCGTAACTCGCTGTGGAACAGTATTAAATCAACGCCCTTGGTAATAAGCTCAGCAATAATTACTTCGGTGGTCTGTACCTGTAATCAATATCAGGGTTGGGTACTGGTTCCTTTCGAAAAGTAACGCGATCCCGTTCCCGTTCCAACATAAGATGAAAGGAACTAAACCGTTCCTTCCATAAAAAGTGAATAAATAAAACGGAAGAAAAAATTTGTGGGAGGTGGATTTCACATTCAAAATTGTTTATAAAATAATATCAGTAGGTTTTAGGTTCAAGTAAGTGTCGGATTGTTCGATTGATTGATGGGCGATAATATTTAAATTATCGATATCGAAGCTGAGTAGGTAGGTTTACTGTAATAGTAAAAATAAATTCCGTTACAGTTCCTCAAAGAAAGGAACAAATTGAAGGTTTATGGGCAAGAAAATAATCACAAATATACGAACTTTTGGAACGAAACCATTCCAAAAGTTCCTTCCTAGAAATAGGAACGAAGGCGTTCCATAGTTTCTCAAAAAAGGAACTCCTTTCAAGGACCAAGACGTTTCCGTTCCATTCCTATCCTTCACTGAACAATATGCAGAAAAAAAATTCAATGCGGTAAAAAAATAAATGTTGTAGAAAAAAAGAAAAAAAAAAACTTGAAAAAGCATAAAGAACATGTTTGATGAAGTTATTGAGCTGGTTTTGCCAAATCTTTCTGGATTTTATCACGCTGCTCCAGTTCTTTGGCTACCCTCGATAAATTTAATAACAGTGCTACCTTTTGTGAAACGAGAAAATCTACGGCTCAAGAGAGTATGTCCCTGAAAATATGTCGGACAAAACGGTTGTGCTTTTCAAGATGTTCTTACTTTCTATGACTCCGAGTAGATGGCTTTTCTATACTTTTTTTATAGTTTGTTTGAGGAGAGATGACGTGAGCGAAATACCAATTGGCCAAATAGTGGCGACGTATTTTTTTTTAACAAACTAAAGATTTTATCTGGAAGGGGGAGGGGGAATCGGGTTCACGTGGGCAGTTTAACAGAAAACAAAAACCAAACGCGCTGTTAAAAATAGATAAAATTCAACTATAAAATACCTCTTTTGTATTCGCCGACAAGAACGGGTGAAAGGTATCGTGCTGCGTAGTGGTTAGCGCCTTAAACTAATACACCTGTGATCGCGGGTTCAATTCTCGACCAAAACCGCCAGGATTTCTCGGGCAATGAGAATGTGTGCTAGCATCTTCCTTCGGAATAGAAGTAAAGCCGTTGGGCTTATGCCTTTATGTTGTCAGGGTCGCTTTAAAGATCCCTACCTAGATGTGAAGTCTAGGCCAATGAGGCTAATGAGCTTTGTGGCAAATAAATAATTCTTTGAGAAATATGAGGGATGTTATTCAAAACTGAAGACATGTTTCGGCTCTATAGGCGGAATGCAAATGCGTACTCATAATTTTGGTTGTTGATTTGGGAACGTGAAGGTCGAGGAAGGGGGTGATATGGTGGTGCGTTGTTGTTGACCAGTAGCTTGTAAAAAATAGACGATATGATTTAACATAAGCATTAAATATTCCACGACATACTGAGTATGTATTATATAATTTTAGTGGACGTGGCAATATTTTTAATGGTAGTATAAATCAAAATGATTTGTCGAAGTATGAGTTTTTTGTTTGTGATGTTTATACCCTTGTGTATGCCCCGAGATTAACATGGAAAAACTGTTTTCCTGCGTGCTGTAACCATTTACCTGTGTGCAGCTCCCAGTACGGTACTGACCAAAACGCCACCTAGTGACGCTAACCTAAACCTGGACACAGATCTTGCTTCCATGAGTCCACCTTCGGCGTTGCCCCAGGGGTTGGGTGGTGAAGGATCACGGAGCTTATAAGTGGTATAATGACTCCTGACTCAATTTTCCTAAGACCCCCCAAACATTAACAAAAATACTTTTTCGTTTATTTCCCAAAAAAGATCCACGAAACTTTATGGTAAATTTATACAATTAATTTCTTTGTGTATCAAGATTAAAAAAAAAATGGTTAACGTCTTTCCAAAAAGCTCAAGTTTATCTGTCACGTGGAATTTTTTTCAATTTTCTAAATAAAAGCTCTAGCACCATTTTAGTGTGATGTGTAGTGTTTAAAATAAACTACTGACGTGAAGTTAAAGCCGCGGATCGAGCTGGGGCATTGTTTCATTTTTTCACGTTTATGTTATGCAGCCAATCACATGGCTACAAATTTTAACACCCTAAATAAAATAAAATAGAATAAAATAAAACAAATCAAGCGAAGCAAAGAATAATAAATGGGCGTAACAAAATACACAGGAATCCAACAGAAAAAAATAAAGATAGATTCAGCGGCTGAAATCGAACACGGGACTGTCGAATTGAAAGAAATGTTTTCTTCAAATTCAGGCAATCATGTCGGAGTCACTTGGTCTCCGGACTGTACAGATATTGCGATGGACTGATGTTGTTAGTGGAATGCATTGGGAGTGATCCGTGTGTGCACTGAGGGGGAAGGGAGGAATAAAAAAGGCGGATCAAAGCCAGAAAAGGGCGCTCCGACCATGATTGGAAAACCCACCTATCTCCCGCCCCCACCACTAGGGCGTCGACTGCTGGCCAAGCCAAATTTATCCGCAATTTGCATTATGCTCGTCATCTGGAACACAAATTGGCGGTGCACGACGGGGGCGCTGCAAAAAATGCGTCGGTGCCAAACGTGGCTGGCCCTGACTGCTCCGTGTGGTCCCACTTCGAAAGTACGACGCACCACGCTAAAATGGAGCGGGGGTGGATTTTTTTTTTGCATCAGCGTGCATACATTAAATCGTGCCGGCCTTCTCGTGAAACCAACTTTGCACTGGTGATCGAGAATGGGGCGCATTGTGCATTTGAGTTTCCGCTGATATTTCCAGCATAATTCGGGTTCTTCTGTAGTTACGCGCCCTAATTGTAGATAGTCCTCTTCGTCTAACTGGCAAATTAAATTTGATATTTTCTGTCGGATTTTAAGCAACATGCCTACGATACGATGATGACTTCACTTGGACGTGTCTCAGAAATAATAGTTTTGACACGGGGGTTGATGTAAGATACATTTCTTGGCCAGTTTTGCCCCCGCGGTGTTCCCGAATTTTTTCCCCAAATGCGATTGCCATGCAAAAGCAGCGGGAGTGTGGTAAAGGTTATCCGGGCGTAGGAGTAGATTAAAAATAAAAAAGTTTCAGCAGCACTGTAAATGGCGATGGCTTAATACGAGACAACTAGAGAGCCAAACTAAGTACCACGGCTTACGCGTTTTGCCCTATCATTAGAAACCCCAAAAAGGGGCAATCCGAATTACTGTAATATTGTCAATAAATAAATAAATATTAACAATAATTAATGCTAATAGTAAAAGGGGAAAATTAACGAAGAAAAAGATATTTTAGGATAAGGCTAGCATATCGAGCAACTATGTACGCTTATTGCCCAACAGAGTCGGTCGAGAGAAATTGAAAATAGGGAACAAGGTCCGGAACAGCCCCGAAAAGAAAGATGCGAACAAAATTTGGCAAACTCTCGTATTTACATGTAAAATAATATTTCCATTGTTTTTGCAGTGAACAGACAATATTTAACATTAAATTAATGCATCGTAGGTGATTATCGAGAAAAATTTGCGCGCTCGATTTTCTTTGAAATGGAAGTAAATTTGCCTGTATCATGTCAGGTACACGTTAATGATCCATACCTAAGTACAGAACTCCGGCTAGGAAAAATAAATAATTCTTAGCTCAATTGGGATACAAAATTGGTGTTGCTTTACGGTTGACCGGATTGACCTATCGTTTATCAATCGGGGATGTTGGCGAACATGACCCCTTGCCGCAATTGATGACGCCAGCGGGCATCTAGTGCGCAGTGCATGATGGGAATGGCGGCCAACGCGGGTAATTAATTAGGAAGAAGGCGCGCGATTCACATACCGTGTGCCGCCGTCGCCACCCGCCGTGAAGTGGCAAACGGCGCGCTGCGAGGTTCCACCGCACCGTCCTGCAATACCGCAGCGCCGCGCGCGTTCCCAATTTTCTAGCCCTGACTTCTCAGGGGGAGGGAGGAGGGGGAGTGGGGGGTTGCTGGCAGCAAAAAGCACGCTGTCTGACGACTCGAATCGGTGTAAAAACGAAATTGGAGGCGGTAGAGTGCAGGTGCCAGTTCAATTGAGGTGACGACCAAGATGTCTTTTTGTTGCAGTTATATTTCGAATGAAAAAATATTTTTTTTTGTCATTTTTGTGTTTGATCGAATTTTTAATTCGAATTCGGGCGGTTGGCGGAGAATTCCCAAATTATATTTGATATTGGCAAAATACTATTCAAATGTTACGCGATTGATTAAAAGTTGATTAAAACAAAATCAAAAATCAAGTTGACTAGTCGGCCCCCAGAGGCTCAATGGGTATGGCCACATTCTACTGAGCGGGTGGTCCCGGGTTCGATTCCCGGCGCAGGCTTTCGTTTATTCGATCCTGTGGTACTGGCG
>JAUJYS010000505.1:0-22754 GCA_033995665.1 Melogona broelemanni
ATTAGATCGTAGCTTGAATTTGTAATAAAATTGTATTTGTTGTGAAAATGTCTTTGTTTTGTGTGTTTGATTGTGTCTTGGCAAGAATGTCTTTTCTTAGGTGTTGTTGCTTAAAATGTGTATTTCGCTTTAAATGTGCTTAGAATGTCTCAAATCCTTTTCTAAATGTCCAGTAAATGTAATGCGCTTGCTTTTCTATTCAAAACCTCAATTCATAATTCACTGCAGAAATTATTAAATGTGTTTCTCAAAAATATTTGCTAAAATTGTAAATTGGAAAACTGTTCCTGAATTCAAGTTAAAATATTCAAGTACTGACTGAATGCTGCTGGAGGCTAAGTCCAAATCTAAAAATTGCTTAACTGAAATAAATGCCCAAAAACTAAGTGGCTAACATGTAGTCCTATGGTTGAGAGACTAAGTTTTTTAACATGGGCAGCTTAGGATAACATTAGCTCCTATGAGAAATATTCTATGTTTTGAAGGCTTAAAATTTTAAATATATTCTTTACATTGGAGTCTATGGTACAGAGACTAAGATTTTTAACATGGGCAGCTTAGGATAGCATTAGCTCCTATGAGAAATATTCTATGTTTTTAAAGGCTTAAAATTTTAAATATATTCTTTACATTGGAGTCTATGGTATAAAGACTAAGTTTTTTAACATGGGCTGCTTAGGATAGCATTAGCTCCTATGAGAAATATTCTATGTTTTTGGCTATAATTACCACTGGGCTGGTCCTATGTTTTCCTCAGTAAATGGTGAATGCAGCGTGTTTCTATCTTCAATAGGGTGTATGTAGTTGTTTTTCTATCTTCAGTAAGGTGAGCGCAGTGTGTTTCTATCTTCAGTAAGGTGAATTTAGTGTCTTCAGGCTTCTACAGCATAAGGTGTGTGCAGCATGTGGGTGAGTGTAGTACTTCTAGCTTCACTGCAGAGATGACTTGGATGAGTAGCTGGACTTGGAGACTGCTTTGTTCTGATCTTCACTGGATTCTGATGCCTTGATCTGATCCCCACTGGATTCTGATTTTTAGCTTGAAATGCTGGGGTTTATATACTCTGGGAGGCAGAAATGTGGAGCCAGATTGTGGTCACGTGCATGGTTCAACCAATCAGTGCTTTTGGTTGTTTACAACTTTGAGTGCACAATCTATTTTTAGTTTTAGTATGGACTCTAAGCAGGACTTGGGTGGCGCTCTAAAAATGCTCTATCATTTTTTCTATGGCCAGGCTTTGCATTCTATGTGAAAAACTGACTTGAAACCATGCTTTCATATTTTTCATCCTAAGCTAGCCAGCAATTTATTGTAACTCTATCCACTGCATTGGGGATTGCTGCCATACATGTGTTTTGGTATTGTGAGCTTCTTGGCTTTGAACAACTTAATAGTTTTGGGAAGCTAGACCTGCTTGGGAGGAGGCACAAGTCGTAAAACTGTAGCCAACTGCTTCATGACTCATCTCAATTATGGTGCTACAGGCAGGAGACTTCTGGCATGCTGCCAGGTTTTGGGTGTAGTATAGCATGTAGTGACATAAATGGTGCTACAAAAGTGTGTCTTGACAACTAAGAATTTCATCCTGCAAAATGCAATGGCAAATTGATTCACTTTAGTTTGTTTGTGCATGCTGTGTGTGACGTGAACTCTAGTATTCAGCACAGGAAGTCTGAATGGAAAAGTGTGTCTGTATTGGCGTCGTCGTGGTGCGCCTATTATAACTGGTGTGCGGTTAAGAAGGATTTTACAAATCTGTGTTATTTGTGCATTGGGATCTAGCTTTTCTTTTGTAAATTATAATTAAATATATTCAGACTTGTTTCTTGAGTTTTAACTTTGTGTTAATAGGATTGTAAGTTCAAAAATCACAATCTTTACTAGACAGGTAAGTGTAAGTTTTTGGATTTGTTCTTTCCATTTTAAAATTGTGTTTTAATTATAAATTGGTGTATTTCCCTTTAAATTTGCATATGGTTTGCATAAAATGTGAGTTATATTTATTCAGTGTATTATGAGGTTTCTATTTATTGAGTATTCTTTCACGTGGGAGTAAATTTTAATTTAAAACATATTTATTTTAACTTGTAATTCGAAAGTTGAACTTCATTTTAATTAGCTATAATTTAATGTATTTATTGGGTGTCGAATAATTATATTTTTAACTTTATTTCACGTGTTTTTTGTCTGTTTCTTAGAGAGTAGGTAGGTTGGGCGGGTTTTAAATGGAACAGTGTATAAACTCAAGACAGTGGTCGTTTTTCCAGACTAAGAGAGAAAAAATACATCATTTAAAAACTGATATGACCTCTGGTGGTGTGTGGGCGAATCTTGTTAGTTTTGTTCATTGGTTTTAACCCTGTGTTTTCTGTATGGGCTTTTTGTATTTGTGTGTAGCCTTGTTTAAAATATTATTATTATTATTTTGAACACATATAAATAATTGTGATATTATTTAGAATATCACATTCCTCCCCTCTCAAATACATCTTCGATGTTAAGCCTTCCTTTTCTTTAAAAGGGTTAGGATATGTCTTATACCTTGTAGGCTTACATCAAACAAATTATTTAGGAAGTAATTTATGAAAACAGAATGTGACTGACATCAGGATGTCACATATATTAAACAAAATAAATGTGATGTTTTTCAGAATATCACAGTCCTCCCCTCTCAAATACATCTTCGATGTTAGCATCCTTTTTATCCCTCTGGGAATAAGTCTAGTCTTAACCTTTTAAACTCTGTTTTTTCGGAAGTTTGTATTTCTGTGGTTTTCAATTTGTGATTGTGTGGTTCCTATTCCTGTTTCATGTATTCTCAACGTAGATGTGCTCTTTTGTACGGATCCAATGGAATAGGTACTGCATACATCTGCAAATATCAACGATAATCATTTTCAGTCTTAATTAGTATTGCACTTTTAAACACAAAAATTACTTTTGATGAGGCTCCAGTGTAACTGTCAATTGTACAACTTAACATACATCATTACAAACAAGGTTTGATCATACATGGTTCATTGACAATATTGTTTACATTTTTTCTTCACTGTGATTAGGGACTATTATTTATGCAATAGCTCGGATTATATGGACTATATATTTTTTCAATGATATTAATTTTCAGTAACATCATTTCAGGCACTATTGGTTTATGTAGTGACCAGGATTTAAGATCATGTCCCTTTTGATGTTATTATTTTTTTTATAACATTTAATTCAGGCACTATTAGTTATGTAGTGTCCAAGATTTACATCACTCCAGATGTTATATTTTTGTATTGGTATTTCGATTACATATTATTTTATACACTCTTAATTATATAGTGTTCAGGTTACTCATTACCTGTTTGAGTAATGGTTTCACTGTTGATAAATCAGTGATATGGGGTTTTCATTTCCCTTTAGATTTTAATGAAATCTTTACAGTTGGATTTATTGATTTATAAGTTACTACCACTTATCAAGTTTTTTGTTTTTTTTTTAAATGACTGTGGTAAATTGCTTTGCACCTTTCCATGTTTTCAGTTCATGATCCAAAATAAATAATTATTTTCTAAATTAGTGACCAGTATTTTTCTCCCTTTCAAAAAGGAAAAATGGGTTTGGTCAGGATTCTACAGATGACATTGTTAATTACATTATCAGTTACATTACATATTAATTAAATGTTACATATACAAATCACGATTTGCACGTTGCACGAGTTAAACAAAATGGGGTGACATACAAGGAAAATGTTTTTTTTTTTTTATACGGTTTTTTTGAAATGTGTTAGTCATAGCAGATATAAAAAACAAAAAGTTTCTTCAGACAGTAATCTGAATAAAACTGCCTTAGTTATTAGATTGTCATAAGACTTACCCTACGCTTTGGAACGTGTCATAAATGTCGTTGAATTACACTTCTAACTACACAAATTGAGAGCAAAAAATAGTTGATATTAATTCTCCAGACCTTCATACTTTCTCAGTGATATAAAATTGTTAAAAGCATAGTAATATAAGAAGATTAAAACATAAAATAAAAAGGCATAGAATTATACATTATGTATTGTGCAAAAAGAGTGTCCTTTTTAGGCGATAGAAATATGCAAAAGTTTTTTTATTTTATTTTATATTGTTAATTTGATATCAAGATTTTGCGAAAATTATATGCTAAGTAAGGCACATATGTCTATGCAAAAAGAGATAAACAGTCCTCAGTTCATCTTGTAATTCTGTAAATTAGGTTGGGTTTTTTGTTCATATATATAGAAAGAAATCCTGCGGTGTATACACTAAACTTATTGCCAGGTGCGTTCACTTAAATTCATTCTTGGCACCTGTTGCATTTTAAAGTTCATCTCATCATCATTTTTCTTATATAGGTCTTGAAAATTATTATGTATCACATTATTGCACAAGTGTACAGATTAATGACATGGCATTATTAACATTCTTTGGGATAGATAGTTATTAAAATATTATTGTAACCGGGATTGTACGAATAACGATGTAAATAACGTACAACTGAACCAAAAATTAAAAAGGGCATTAGTTTCATATATTTTTTATGATATATAAAATAAAAAGAATATAAAGAAAATTATTAGTGCATAAACTTTTTAGGTTCTAATGATTTTTTTTTTTTTTTAATATATATACCAAAGAATGGGTGAATTGTAACTTGATTTCACACTGAATCCTCCTCTTTGTTGAGTAATATGTAGACTTATTAATATGTGTCTTAAGTTAGAATTCTCGGCTTTATGGGCACCGAAGATTCTGGTTGTTATAATTATTTCTGAGTCCTAGTATTCCCGGACATCACTGGTAGTAATTTGAAAAATTACAAATACAGTATCTTGTTTATATTTTAATTTTATCTGTGTCTAAACACGTAACTGATTAGATTCCATACAGTGGGTATATAGGCGAGTTTTTTTATACTAACTCTTATTTTACAAGCATTTATAGCTTTTACCTCTGGTTGATTTATAGAACACGTGGTCTATTAATATACTTTCTCATTTGCATTCCCTTATTCATTTGTATTATTTTACATATTTATGAAATTCCGTCCCTAAGACAAGAATAAATCAATGCTTTAAGGAACCTTATTCATTGGTTTTACTTAGAAAGTCAACATTATTTATTTATTATTATTATTTTTTATTTTTATTTTATTACTTATTCATATCATTTTAACCTCTTCTTTTTATCCTTGAAATGTTTCTTCTAGTTTGCGGAAGTTAGATTTTTTTTTTTTTAAATATTTTCTTGAGTATTATCACGGTCTTTCTTAATGATTTCTGTTTTAACTCACAAATATATATAGTTACACAAATATATAAAATTACGGTCAATGGTCATGGTCATAGTTCAGTTTTAAAACATTTTCATGCAATAAATCAATTATCAACATTAGATCTCTGAGTTTGTGGAACATTTTTAACAAATTTACTAGGTGGCCACGGAGTGTCAGTTACTAGAGCTGATCTTGAATTTTGCACTCGTGACAAACAAGTATCTCTTAATTTTACCTTGACTTTCTCTTGAACTACTGTTGGTGGTTTAGTTGTTTCATTTGGTCTGAGTGATACATAAAGACATTCTAATTTCGAATTAAGCATATTATCAGTGGATTCTGTTGAATGATTATTGTCATCCCAAAATTCGAATTCTGATGTTTGAACTGTTTCGGCTTCATTAGATTCACGTCTCGTAGTAGCAGATGTCGATTGTTCATGGCACACATCCTGTGTTGGTGTTGGGGTGTTTTGGTTTTCATGGGGAAATCCACAAGATTGACAAAAAGGGAGGTAGGTTGGGGTGACGAATAAATCTCGGGGTGCACTTCGTAAACTACCTTCCTCCAAGATTTCCATGTATTTCATCTTAGCCACATGTCGACAATAGCGTTGGGAAATCTGGGCGCGATCATACCAAGTGTTCCAGCGATCTCGGTAGAAAATTGACCAGTCATGTACAGGTGGTAGAGGATATCCGTGTCGATCATGATCCAACCACTCCTTCCAGTCGACCATCATTAGGGACCTCCAGAGGCCCAAGACCACTCGGTGTGTGTTTAAGTAGACCATTGCTCTGAGATCAAGGTAGTCCTCGTCCATGCAGGCAAGGGCAGACGGGTACTGAACTTGAGACGTCATAGGCATCGTCACAGGCCATTCAAGAGACATTTTTGGATTTTGGGTAGGTCTGTGAGAAGATACAAAGGAGATCGCATGATAGAGTTTGATCATAGCATGACATGTTCAATTCCAAAACATTTCTAATTAAACGGATATAGCGGTGGTTTCATTAGAGTTAATGGTTCTTTCTTGTTATTACTTTGATTCGACTCATGCGGAAAACAACATACACTACAAGGTATTTTTTCATTTGTTAATGGCACAGAAAAAGGATATGGTCTTTTCTCGGTACGACCATGTGGTAAAAGTGCTAAAGTTTTCTGTCTGTAGGTAGCAAAAATGTGTTGTTTTTCCAAATTGTAAGTTATCAAGTGATCATAAGTTTTTCTATAAATTTCAAACCAAGCACGCCAAGCTGTTTGTTGTTTTTTACTCCAACTGTGGACAACAGGATAAGGAAATCCTAATCTGTCATGGTCCAACCATTTAATTGGTTCTATTCTGCTGAGTCCTTTCCATAACTCAGGTACAACTCTCTCGGCATTTAGATACACCATTGCTCGTAGGTCGAGATACTCTTTGTCCAGCCTCTCAATTGCAACGAGCAGATGCAGAGTGGTATCCACTTTGCTTAGGTCGAGAAGACTATGTTATGAGCAAAATCAAAAACAAGGTTGATGTGATTAGTAATAACATATTTCAACAACATATCACTGTAGTAATCTTTTGTGGATTTTTGAGTTTGAATTAGTTTGATCATTTGAATATTATGGCAGCGTCCATTTATTTTTATTTTTATAAGTTTGTTTATCATATATAAGTTTTACTGAAGAAAAAATGTTAAGATTCATATTTCTCACGCTGGATTCTCAGTTGGCAGATTATATTTATTTTTTAATACAGGCAATAACTACTGAAAATATGTAAAGTCCTATCATTATTCCTCCCATTATATATATTGGATACATTACCCATCCAGCAACATTTCCTGCTATTCCTTTTACTCCATCAAATACATTTAAACTTCCTCCCAAGATATTAGCGGAACTTTGTCCTACTGTAGAGTGATTTCCTCTATGTAATTCAATAACTGGTTCTTCTAGGCAGAATTTTATTGGCTCACAAGATTTTCCTGTTCTGGTACTTAGGCACAATCTATCAGTAATGCATTTAATGTCAGTTCGAAATTGGATATCAAATTGTTGTGGAGTAACCGTTAAGTCTATAGCGCGTGTTGATATTACAATGGTTTCAAAACCAACTTGGGCAGCTCCTGGCATACAGGTGCTATGTGCCTTAATGGTAAGTATGGCTAGAGTTTGACATTGATAACAACCTTTAACTTCTACTATTGCATTTATTTTTGGACAAACCCGTTGAGTGGCAAGAGTTACTCTGTGATCATTGATGGATAGATGAACCACGGTAGGTGCTGAATATAACAGCCTGGATTTTAGTGACTTGTCTTCTCCCATGAATAGTCTGTGAGTGTATCGGGTGATAGGTAACAAATTTTGCTTTCTGTCGATAAGTCTTGCAAGAGGTTGGGGATGGGTGTCGAGTCGAATACCACTGCTGTAGAACGTTGGCTTGGTCATATCTTCATCAAACAGGAAATCGGTAGAGTAAGGTGACTTGGCTTGGATACTGCCGATCATGTCTTTTCTTGGTGTGTTTGGTGGACTGGCATTCTCGAGGTGAACTTCTTTGGCATTGTGCATGTTGGTCACGATGTATTGTTCTAGGATCGTCGTTGGTTGGTCATATGTTCCGATAGTTTCCAACAACACACCTGGTATCACTTCTTTAGGATCTCGAGATACCTCCACGTCATGAGAAATGGATCCGTTGATAGTGCTCACATGCACTTCGATGACTGGATGACAAGTATGTCCAATAATCTTTCTGACCTCGTACAAAGTATCCAAGTCTGGTTTCAGGAACCAACGATAGTGATGACATGTATGCCATGCAGTGTGCCAAATGCAGCCGGTGGGTCTGGGGTCATCTGGGTGACAGTCTGAGACTCCAGGCCAGTCCATGGATTCTGCAGTTATTGCATCAAACTTGTAGTTTCGGTGGCAGTGGGTACCCCATCCGCAATACTCATTAGCTGGACACGCAATCTGGTGAACAAAGTTTGTTTTCACCAAGAAGGTGTAATAGACCCGGTCCGTGGGCCAGTGACATATGACGTCCTTGAATGTCACAGCGATAGTGAACATGTGGTTATCTGACTGATCCGAAATCCATAAACACATTGAGTACTTTATATTTGCCAGGGTTAATTGAACTTGAGTAGTTACACTACATTTATGTCCATTTAAATCTTCTATACAATCTTTAACTTCAGAAACTAGTGTTTTGTGCTCTGTACATTTTTGATTACCAAAAACTCTACTGGTGAGAACCATGAATATTATGCCTAGAGTTACCAAAGTTTGGTTGGAGGTTAACATGGGTCGTGGTTTATTTTCTACTGGTCTATGTTCTTTTCCCAAATGTTCAATCTTATTTTTAACTTTAAAAGCCTGTTTTTTAACTGCGTGACCACTGATTAGTCCACATAACATGCATAATCGTGCTATACTTTTTATTCCTCTCCACATAAGTTTCCAGTTGGTCCATATGAATCTGCAACATCCTATAATACACAATACTGCAGCTCGTAAATAGGTTAGTGCAATACATGTAAAAATCAACATTAAGATACTGATGGTATAGGAAATGTATGGTGGCATGCATTTTAGATTTCGAAAAAAGGCCATACATAAGAAACATGTTAGTCTTTTACATACATCCCTTCCCTCAACATAATATTGCGCCTCAATAACTATTCCTAAGTCTGTTACATAAGTTATAGTTAATTCCCCTGAATCAATTAAAACTTCATCTGGTAGTGTCATTTGTAAACCATTTTTTAATACTTGAACAATTTCAATCCCATCTTTACGAATTATTAAAGTGCCTGGTTGGCTTACAGTAATGACTGGATCTGTAAATTTTACATAATCTTTTCCCAATTCCGAGGTAAAATCCTCATTACTTAGAATTTTTCTACTAGCTGCATAACTTGCACTTCCCCTTTTTGTATTAAGACAATGTTTATATGATAATACCACAAATTGTTTAACTATTTGCCCAAATTTATCTTTGTGATGCATAAATGTAACAACAGGCATGGCTTTGCAGAAACATGAGCTTGTATTTAAGCAAGGAAAACTTCTGCAAAATTCAGCTGTGCCTGTACATGGTAATTTTCCACATTCACAAGCCATACCTTCGTGTAAACAATCAAATGACAGATCGGTACCATTTTCTTCAAGTGTTTGCTGTATAATGAATTGATGAGGCTCTATGATTTTTCCTCCTGGGGTCATGACTACAGTTTTCCATTTGTGAATACATTTTCGACATTTAGAAGGAGAGCATGCCCCTTCTATGGTTTCTGGTAAGGTGATTCTCTCTTCGACGCAATAGAACTTGGTTTGAGCCCATAGACATTGCCGAACGTCATATCGTGTATCGTCGGATCTACTTAGGGCCATTCTTTGCATTATTACCAGCAAACACCATCCGATAAAGGTCCATCTGTGTTGAAAGAACAATAAAAGAAACCATTTTTAGTTTTGACCCAATTTTTGCTCTATTTTAGTTTAAAAGGAGTCTTTTTTGAAAGAGCTACAATCCATTTTTTATTTCTATTCAGCGACAGGTATCAAAATCTTCTGTCCTTTTTTCAGCATCATATATTTTTTCAGATTTTTAATAAAAATTGTCTTCCTCACCCTTCTTGATTTAGATGATGCTATTGAGTATATAAAAATGTAATGATAATCGTTATGCTTATATAACGAGGGTCATTATATTCCCTTCCCCCTTAAAAAGAAAGTAAAATGTAGTACTGGGCAAAATTGCTGTGCCCTTATTGTAAAAAAAAATTGGAATAAGTGTGTTCTCTCCGATTTTTAGGAAGGGTGAAGGATCATATTTTTAATTGCAAGCTTATAAAAAGCTTTTTGTGGATGTGGTTGCTTGTCATATAAAAAAAAAATTGTGTTCTATTTTTTTTTTTATTATTTGATTATTATTATTATTATTATTATTATTTTAACGTTTTTTTTTTTTTTTCAGGTTTCAAAAAATAATGGATAGGAGCACAGGCAACCACATCGTAATTTTAGTAGCAAGAATTCATTCATCGTTTTTTTTTTTTTTAAAAGGTCATTCTGAAAAGGATAGTATTGTGGCCTACAATGATTATGCTTATCAGAGACTAAAAATAACAATTGTTTTATCTTAACGTTTTACACGTGCATATATAAAAAATGCTGGATCTTTCAACTACATTACTTATATATATTTATATATTTTATTATTATCATTATTAGATCCATTTAATCCAAACATGATGTTCATGACTCATCATGCTTTAAATTTTTTTTTTTGTTTCAGCAAAATTTAACATGAAATGAATTTTAAGTGCAATTGGTCACTTAAAATATTAGAATCACAAACATGTTTTTTTTTTTTTTAAAAACATTATCATTCATTAATTAATCAAATACATGAGTATATATCTCGTCTATCGAGGCTATATAGTACTCATGCTTGTTCATACTTTCATTCATTAATTGATCAAATACATGAGTATATATCTCGTCTATCGAGGCTACATAGTACTCATGCTTGTTCATACTTTCATGCCTTGTACTCTAAGGGCTTACAGTAACCATGCGCGTATTTCTTTTTGACCGGTTGACTTTTGACTCTTCTTGGATTCTGAAAAACTTTTTTGAACATACTAAGACAACATGTCAATTCTAAAGATGGTTAGACTTTATTGAGACATGGGTACCTTTATCAAAGTAGCTCGGTTACGGGTTTTATTTTATGTTCCATCGAACGTTGGGTTAATGCTATACTTTTAAATTCATTTTATTTTCATTTCATTTTTATTTCATTTTCATTTCATTCAATTATTTCCTAAGGTACATTTCCTGCGCCGTAACACGTAAGGAAAATTCCCTGTTTCAGGAGGGTCATAGCTCTATCCCACTCCTGACTTGTGCGAAAAGCGTACACAAGGCTGTATAGACTTACAATAACCTCTGGTATTCTGTGGTTTGGGCAATAATTTGCAGCGCTCAATTTTAGCGTGAGAAAAGGAATTTATTAGTTCATAGTATTGGTTTCGCCTGAAAGCCATACACATTTCTCCTCCCCTAAAATGGCCTACACGAATTCCTTCCCTTGACTTACCACCTCTGAAGTCAATTGAGAGAGACAAAGTAAGTATGCGATCAGCTCATCTTAACAACTATCTCTCCCTATGGTCTACTAATATCTGAAATGTAGAGTCCATAAGAATACCACCTAGTTATGCCTAAGATAACCTGTTTTGGGTTGGTTGCACATCGTTAAATTCAAATGAATATTAATGGTCCTCTGAGCCATAGGAGGTATTAAATAATCATGTAATATATTGGTTACTCGTGATATCTGTGGGGTTTCTCGCCAGATTCATTTTTCACCTAACAAGGTAGGCTGCAGTCCTCCTGTTAATAGAGTCATTTTTCACAATACAATATCTCTGGTGAATTCACTTAAGTACGTCTTCACCTATTTTTTTAGAATCATGGATTTTCGCATCCTTAAAAGAAAAGTATGTGCAACTCCCGAATTTTGAATAGCAATGGTACAGTAAGTATTTTCATAGTATTTTGATTTAATATTTACCTTCCCCCTTACTCTTTATTTAGATTAGAGTTTCTTTATGAAAGGTAGGGCAGAAGTCTGAGTTCAAGTCACGGGCTTTGGGGTGTACTGCTGACAAACTATTATGTATTGAATTAAAAACCTTTTCAAGTAATCCTGGTGGAGGTTCTGGTGATTCATTTGAAGTATCGCTATTTGCTTTATCTTTTGCTTCATTAAAAGGTTCATCTTGGTCTGAGGGTTTGTCTTGAAAAGTGAACTGTTCATCAGTTGTTGTTTCTCCATCTGATTGTAATTCTTCCTCAGAAGTGTCATTTTCCTTCTTTTGCATAACGAGAGTGGATCGTTCGAAAAATGAGGACCCATCAGAATAAAGTGGATTATGTCCTGGCTGGCCTTTAATGAACACTTCTGTTTCTGAATCTGATTTTGAATCTTTTGGGGTACTAGTAACTGGAAAACGTCGTTTAAATTTGGTAGGTGTACGTGATGTACCTGGTAAGTTTTGATACTTGGATTCCCTGGCAGCTTGTTTTGTATCTTCATCATCATCTGATGAACACATTTCTTTCGCAGCACTTTGATTTAATGTAACTTGAGATCGCAATTGATAAGGACTTCTGGGATAAGGTCGATATCTTTCTGCCCGTCTAGGTAAGGGAAATTTAGGACTAATGTAAAATGGTCCTATTTTTGTAAGATTTTCTTCTTCATTTTCTACCTCTTCATCTTCGTTTATTTCATCTTCTACCTCTTCGTCATCTTCCTCCATCTCTACTTCCGAAGTTTGTGGGGTTTCTGAAGATAATGAAGATGTGTCGCTACTTATACTAGAAGTGGTTGAGGACCCTGAACAACAGAGTTCATCCCAAAAGTTATCTAAGTCTGAGTCATCTGACTCCTTATGTGTTTTTATTTTTTCTTTTATATTAGAAACTTTAGTTTTCTTTATACCCATTAATTTCTTTGCAATATCACGTTTATAATTTAGAGGTGGGATTTCCCCTCTATTTTCTTGTAATAGTCCCGGAATATTGTTATTTACTGTACCATTGAGCGCATTATTAATGAGGTGATAGGTGCAATCTCCTGCTCGTCCCCTGCGCGCAGGCTCACTGTCTATTGTTTGACGAGGGTTGGCATCAGTTCTATTCATTTTAATAGTTCTTCTTGGGATTGCACCCAATGTAGTTTTTCCAACACTTATCTCTGGTTGTTTTATCTTTTCTATAGCTTGAGGTTGTTTAAAATAATTTGCATTAATTGATTTATTTTCCTGGGGACACCTTTGAGAACAATTTGATTTATGAAGTTCCCTATTAGTAGTCTCAGGTTGTTGGAATAATTCTGTTTTCTTAACTAGCAGAGATCGGTCTGCTGTTACCTTTTCATCTGCCCTTTCCTCAGGTGCAGGTTTACCATTTTCATCTGCCCTTTCCTCAGGTGCAGGTTTATCATTTTCATCTGCCCTTTCCTCAGGTGCAGGTTTATCATTTTCATCTGCCCTTTCCTCAGGTGCAGGTTTACCATTTTCATCTGCCCTTTCCTCAGGTGCAGGTTTACCATTTTCATCTTGACTGGCTTTCCCTAGCTCTTGTTTTCTAAACATGTTAACATTTTTCTTCAAGATTTCTCTAGATCTTAGTTGATAAGTAGATTGTTTGTCAGGCTGTGGAGTGGGTGGTTTTGATTTCAAATCTTTTACTTGAGATAAATCATCTGGTTTGGTTACTTTATTTTTTATAGACATATTCTTACTTATTTTTTCTAGTATAGGTGGTGGATCTGATTTGGAAGTTTGATTTTGTATAGGTGGATCTGGAGCTTTCCTTTTGTGTTTTTTCTTTACATAAAAGAGTGGAATATCATCTTCACTACTCCATTGGTCATCTTGTGTCACAATTTGATGTGGGGCAGGTGGATCTTGGAGGATGTGGTCATCAATAATTATAGGCCACGGTTCCCTTGTTATAATTTTCGTAAATCTGTCACAATGAGCAATCTGAGTATCTTTGGGTTTATTAACATGTTGAATTTTGAAGTTAACCTCACTTAACTTTTCAATGAGTCGATAGGGTCCTACTCCTAGTCTAGCTAACTTGTGAGTTCTTCCAGGTTTGACTTGTGGAGTATAAAGATAGATTAGGTCACCTATCGCATAAGGTTTATTACGTGCGGTCCTTTCTCTAATTTTTTCTCTACCTAATGCGGCTTCCTCTAAGTTTTCACGTGCTGTTTTAAAGGCTATACTTAATCTTGCTGCAATTTCTGTTTTATAATTATCCAAATCATAACGAACGCGAGGTGGTTCAAAAGCGACTCCATATGGTAATTGCATATCTCGTCCGAATAATAAATAGTAAGGTGTATATTTCGTAGATGCATTCACGGCACTTCTATAACACATTAGTACATATGGTATCATTAGATCCCAATTTCTTTGATCCTCATGTACAAAATGTGATAGAGTTTTAGTTAAAGTGGCATTAAATCTTTCAACTAATCCGTCAGTTTGAGGATGATATGAAGAAGTATAAATTTTCTTAACGCCCATTAATTCACAAATTTCTTGAAATAGTTTTGAAGTAAAGTTAGTACCTCGGTCTGTTAATAAGTTTTCTGGAACTCCATATCTTGAGATAATGTGGTCAATCAGTAAATGTGCTATTGTTTCAGTGGTTTGATTTGGAACTGCAAAAGCTTCTGGAAATCTTGTAAGATAGTCACTAAAGACTACAATGTATTTGTTTCCAGTGTCAGTAACTGGTAATGGTCCTAATACGTCTAATCCCATTCTTTGGAATGGTCTGTAAGGTGAATCAAAATGCTGTAGTTTGGCTTTACCTATTGGTTTTCTTTTCTGTAAACATTCCTTACAGGATTTACAATATTGTTTAATTTCACTCGCCATGTGTTTCCAGAAGAAGTCTTGTTTTACTTTAGCTAATGTTTTTTCATATGCAAAGTGTCCTCCTACTTTAGAATCGTGACAAATATAAAGTACGTATGATTTCCGACATTCGGGAACAACAATTTTGTTTTTGGGTCCATATTCATGATTTTTATCTACATATATTAACCAATCTTTGTTATTAAGAATATAATTTTGTAAGGTTGGATCTTTCAAAAGGTCAGAAGGAATTGGAAGTCCTTTAAGAAAGTTTATAATAGGTTTTAGCTTTGGATCACTATATTGTTCATGTTTCAATTCATTTTCATCCCAACATTCGGGTATGTTATTTATAGTAGCAATTACTTTTGGTGGTTCCTGTCCCTGATTTGTTATGTCAGCTAACACTCTGTTACTTATATTTCTGAATTTTGGTGCGTGTTTCATGGTTTTTAATTTCTTAAATATTTCTGTTTCAGAAGAATCATCTTCAGAGTCAGGTTCTCCAACATAACGGCTAAGTGCATCTGCATTTGCATTTTCTTTTCCTGCTCTATGTTCAATATCAAAGTCATATTGTTGTAGTTGTAAGGCCCAACGTGTGAGCATAGCTCTGTCATGTTTCATGGTCATTATGTATTTTAATGGTTTATGATCTGTTATTAAGGTCCATTTTCTTCCTAACAGGTAGTATTTGAAATAACGCACTGCAGTTACGCAGGCTAGTGCTTCTTTCCAAATAGTGGAATATTTGCGTTCACTTTTGCTAAGTTTTCGGCTTGCATAAGCTATAGGATGTAGGTGTCCATCTATTTTCTGTTCTAATACTGCACCTATGGCTGTATCACTAGCATCTGTAGTTAAATAGAATTTTTCCTTGAAATTTGGTGTTATTAGTACTGGTTCTGACAATAATCTACTTTTCAGTATTTCAAATGCATTATTGCAGGCATCATCCCAATTAAATGGTACTCCTTTTTGTAATAACTGTGTTAGTGGATTTGCTACTGTGGCACAGTCTGGTATAAATTTTCGATAGAAGTTAACTAAACCTAAGAAGCTTTGTACCTCTTTAATTTTAGTTGGTTTAGGATACGATGCTATGGCATCCATTTTCTTAGGTCCTGGTCGAACTTGTCCTTGCGAGAATGTATGTCCTAGGTAGGTAATTTCCTTTTGCAAGAATGTGCATTTTGAAGGTTTGATTTTAAGATGTGCTTGTCTTAAACATTCAAAAACTATTTTTAAACGTTTTATGTGTTGTTCTGTTGTTTCACTATAAATTATTATGTCGTCCATATACACAAAACATATTTTTCCTGTATGATCTCTTAGTACATAATCCATTAATCTTTGATATACACTAGGTGATGTTTTTAGTCCCATTGGTGCTCTATTGAATTCGTAATGACCAAATTGAGTGCTAAAAGCTAGCTTTTCTTTATCTTCTTCTCTAACTGGAATTTGATAAAAACCACTAGCTAAATCTAGTGTAGTAAAATATTTAGATCTTTTTAATTGATTGCACACTTCTCCTAAATCAGGTAATGGATATTTGTCTGAAACTATATGTTGATTAAGTCTTCGAAAGTCTACTACCATTCTACTACTTCCATCAGGTTTATCTACTAATAAACAAGGTGCAGCATAAGGGCTGACTGAGTGTCTTATGACACCGGCTTTTATTAATTCTTGAATTATGTCTTTAAGTACATCAATTTTAGTTTCTTGGGTTTTATAAGGTGGAATTGCTATAGGTTCCAATTTTGTAAGCTTAATGCGTTGTTCAATATATGGTGTAGCTTCTATCTCTTGTAAAGTTATTGCAAAGATATCTTGATATTCAATTAATGCTTGTCTCAAAAGTTTCCAGTCTCCTGGTTCTATTCCTTTTGTGGATATAGTGTCAAATATTTGTGTTAATCGGGAGTCTAGTTTTATTTGTGTGTGTGTGTGGACTGAGTTTAATCTTAAAGAGCAGATGTCTATTTCTCTTTGTAAACTTATTACTTCATCATCTATGGTGATTTGGTGTAAGTCTGGTATATATCTTAGCTTTGCATGTTGTATTTCAGAAATTCCCATGATTCCATCATATGATTTGCATAGATCTTTTTCACTAACTAAAACTTTCATATTGAAAATGGATGATCCAATTTTCACCTGTATGGAATATGGTCCTTTCACAGGAAAATGATCTCCAGTGACAGTTACTAGATCTGGATGTTCCTCTAGGATAGGTGTAAACTGTGCTTCAGCTTGTTCAAATATATCTGGACTTATGATTGTAGCATGTGCTCCTGTATCATATAACATTTTTATCGTTAAGGAGTTTCCTAACTTAATCCAGAATATTGGTGACATGTGTTTGGTTTTGTCCCAGTATGGTAAATCATTATTGTTGTTTATATTTGCTATTGTGGGCTCTATAGGTTTTAATTGTGAGTCATAATCAGGGTGAGACCGAAAATGAATTGGTTCAATCCTCAGGGTTGTCTCTTGTCCCGAGGATATTAGAAGTTTCCCTGGTTTGTATTTTCATTAACGGGAGCAGATGGTTGAGTAGGCAAAATGCCATCTAAAATATCTCTCATGCGTTTACGGCAATTGTATTGAGAATGTCCTACTCTTTGACAATACCAACATTCAAAATTGGTTTGTGGATTAGCTTGTCTTGTTCCAAATCCAGTTTGAAAACTAACCATTCTCTGTTTTTGATCATTTTGAGGATTAGTTTCATCACTAGTACTATTTTCATTATTATAAAGTGGCACAAAAGGTTGTCTGTTAAAATTACTTTGTCTATTGTAATTGGACTGTGGCGTGAAATTTCCTCTAAAGTTATTGAACTGTGGAGTTATGCGATTTCCTTGCTGATTAGCAAGTGCAAATGAGTTGTTTTGTCTAGGAAAATTCCTATTATTGAAGTTATTAAAATTTCTGTTTGGTCCTTGATTCAAAAAATTTCCCCTAAAGTTTCCAAAGTTTCTTTGTCCATTTCTAGGTCCCCAATTTGGTTGATATCGATAATACGGGTTAATTCCAGTTTCTTGGTATTGTTGTCCTGCATTTGCAAAAGGTGCTACTTGAAGATTTTTTCTATCTGTAGCTGGTGCAGAAATATTAGCCGGTTTAACATTTTCATTTCCTTTCCATGTTTGTCTGTCTGATTTCTGATTTTGTTGATTAAAAGCATTTATGTGTTTTGGTTTAGTACCTTTGATTGTCTCTGTATTTTTAGTATATAAGTCAGGATCTTGGTTCTCATTCTCCTCTTCGCCTATGTATTGAATTATTCCTCGTCTTGGAGCTGGTGTAGTATCTAGTGAATCTTCAGTTATTACTCTAGCAATAAACTCTGCTAGTGTAGGTGTTGTAGTTCTAAGAACATGACCTCTGACTGTTTTAGGTAGACATCTAAGGATGGTTGAACGAATTAGGTTCTCTCTTAAGTATTGTCTAGCTTCAGGATTTGCATGTTGATTATGAGTAAATTTATCTGCTAAGGCTTTGATTCGTGAAATGAAATCTATCATCTTTTCTCCTGGCTTTTGGCTTATCTGCTCTAAATGTAGTTGGGTTAGGTCAGTTATCTCTGGAGCTGCGAATCTGTTTTCAAATATTATCCTAAAGTCATCCCAATTTGCGGCAGCTATGATATCTACATCATTTCTCACAAACTGTTGAGCTATTCCCTTGGTACGAGTCGTAGCAGCTAGCATTTTCCATTCTGGATTCCAATTATCTAATCCTCCTACTGTATCGATTGTATCTAAGAAATTTCTGGCTGTATAGGTTTCATCTTCTCCTGAGAAGAAAGGAATTACTGAGAAAGCTCCCCAAGCATGATGACGGTGTGGGTCAGGTATTTGTTGTGCTCCTTGTTGATTAGCTTGGGCTCCTTGTTGATTAGCTTGGGCTCCAGCTAGTGGATTAACTAATAATGCCCCCTGAGGGTTAGCTGGCATGCCTGGTGGCAATGCTGGTTGCCCCTGACCTTGGGGTGGAACTTGTTGGCCCTGGTTGGCATTAGGATCATTCTGGTTCATCTTTCTAGAATAATTACTTCTCAAGAAAATTTTTTTTTTTTTATGATTTAAGTTTCAGGGTTTATTTTTAGGTTTTTATTTATTTTTTTTTTTATTTTTTGTGTATGTGTCTTAGCTATTGCTGTATGTGGTCTAGATTTTCTTGGGTTCACTATCTATTGTGCTAAATTTTGTTTTTAGTACTGCAGATATAATTGTGAACAGTATACTTTCCTCTTTTCGAATTGTGCGACACAAAAGGCTTTTATCTTTTTGATATTTCAAGTGTTGTGAGTAGCAATCAATCACTGGGTGTGACTACGGATAACAGGTAAGCCTCTTTCAAATTTGGATTATCTGGAACGGATAAATTGTCAATACTACAGTCATAATAGTCGTATTGAATGATATGGCTGTCTAGTGCGTGTCTTAGAGCACTTACGCGGAATAAGAAAGATGTCATAGTGTATTCAGCTATCACAAATCCTAACATAACGATTGCAACCAATAGTAATGCACATAGAATAATTATAATTGCAGTCATAGCGTCCATTTTATAAATGTTATTTTGATAATATAAAAGTTGTATATAGAAAACTTATGTACTTATATTTGTGTTTCGTTATGATCAGGCGAGTTTGTGCGTGCTTGTGTAATGACCATGTGACTGTGGTATGCTAAGATAACATAGGTTAATATCATTGCAGAGGCTAATAATTGAAAGAACATTACAATGATTAATAATAGCAATAAGTCCATAACTTTTATTATTATTATTATTATTATTATTGTCTTGATCACACTATATTAATTATTTCCACAGGTACTTTTTTGTTAATAGGTGTTGGATATTTTCTGAAGTAAAATGATGTCTCATCATCTGGTTTGTGTTTTAGAAAACAGTTCTTGCAAACAATACACACTAATAATGAGATAGCGATTCCAGTGGTAACTCCAGCAAATATTATTGCAGCTATTATAAGGTTCATATTATACTCATTGTTCATTTATTTATTTATTTATTTTATTATTATTTTTTTTTTTTTTATTTCTACCAGTAGATTCATATGCACCTTGACCTCGTTTTGATTCAGGTAAACTTTGAACTATTTGTAATTTCGGATTTTCTATCCTCTCGCAAATTAACTGAGCGATTCTATCCCCTGCCTTGATTAAGAAGTTATCTTTTGAGTGATTGAAGATTACAACTCCTATGTTTCCTCGATAATCACGGTCAATGACTCCTGCGCCAATATCAATAAAATGGTTTAGGGCTAGTCCTGAGCGTGGAGCTATGCGACCATAGGTATGTTTTGGAACTTGTATGCTTAAGTCTGTTAATGCTAATAATTTATTACGGGGTGGAACTATATAATTATATGCACTATATAAATCAAATCCAGCTGCTTCTCCCGAGCCTTTGAATGGTGTAAAAGCTCTTTCAGTAAGCTTACACACTTTTAGATGAGGGCTCATTGAACAATAAATAAATGCTGTGTTTTAATTTGTTTACCTCTATTTTGTTTCTACTTCCACTGTTATAAAAATATGTTGGTGTTCTCTAGCTCGATAATGGTCTTTATGTACTGTCACTTCTCATCCTAAAATAATTAATATTTATTTTGGAACAATTAGGTGATGATTTTTTAAGGTAGTTTTAGGTTAAGGTCTTTAATATTTGGTTTTGTCTTGTCTATCAGAAGAATGAGATTTTCAGTTTGCTTCACCTTCAGAGGTAGAAGTTAAATACACATGAGTTGCTCGCTCAATTCTTTTAATTGTTCTGTCAAATGTATTAATTATAGAACCAGCTTCTGCTAAAGAATTTTCTAGTTCCTGAATATAGTTTATAACTTGATTTATTGTATTTTTCTGTAGATCACCTCCTTTGCGCGGAGTGAATCCATTTGGTAGCATAGTTCTAAGTTTTCGTAGGGCAAGAGTGATTGATTTAGCTGATCTGCTATTCTCTCTTAGTTTTTGTTCATGTTTGTCATTATCTCTAGTATAGGCTCTATATGATGAGGTTTTTTCCTCAAAAATGCTAGGTTTAAATATTCGCGGATTGCTTCGTCGTCTGCGCCAATAATTAGCATCGCCGTCTCTTATCAATTTTCCCCATGGATTTGTAGGTAGAGTAAAACCCATATTCATTAGCTTGGTGCAAATCTCGCATTGCTTAAATTCGGGTAAGACTTTGCTATTTAAAGGTAGAGTATATCCCAGATCTTTCAGAAATCTGCAATTTATGCACTGTGGCTGACAATATTTTCTTTTCTGCTTGATTGCTAATGGAATGTTAGCGGGTTTATCCTTTACTGGATCACGCTTAACTATTCTTGTAGCTACTGTATCCATAGGTATTGATTTGATAGAAGTGTTATCAGAACTGGTACTGGCGATAGCATTGTCATAAATGAAATTAGGAATGGGTTTGTCAGAAGTGAGATTAGCTGGTTCCTCAGCATTCATAGATTTATCAATAATTTCAAGTAGTGGTGAGGTTCTGATACTTACAGATTCAATTTCAGTTAAAGTATTGAGTGGTTGATCATTAAGTGGGAGAAAATATTTTGCAAACTCCTTTCGGTATTGTTGTAACTCATGTTCATTATTCATAAATGCTTCCAGATCAAATTCTCCTAAGCTGTTATCATCCTCAGGTTGAAGTGTGTCATCGGATACTTCTCCTATATTACTCATTTTAGGGTTTTCCCGGTTCTTTTCTATATTTCTTGATTTGTTATAGTCCTGAGTATGTTGTCAGTTTGTTTTGAGAGGTGGAGTTCCTACTGTGCTGAACTATTCGGTCTATGTGTAAAGATAAATAATAAAGTTTGTTTCAGATTAGTATGATATTTTAAATTTCCTTTCATAATACATTGGGTTAAAATTTAATTCTCTCTTTCTTATGAATATATATGTTTTTATCTATTTTTTTTTTTTTTTTTAATTGGGCACCCATATTTTTCTCCTTTTGCCTTACCTACTTATCACTTTGATCATTATCTTGTAAATATTACATTGGTTCAGTACTTTAACATCCTGTGATTTGCTTAAATCATTTTCTGTATTGTACTGCCAGAATTTTCCTTTATTATTCACAATTATTTCATTAATCCTTTCACAAAATAAGTCTATACCCCATGGCTGGGTTTGTCCATGTGTATGATCTTTAGTAATGTGTGAAGATTAGAATATTTATTCATATTACATGGCATCCATGATGCTTGTACCTTTGCTCTGTGGCAATTTTATTTATCTCATATTACATGGCATCCATAATGTTTTGTATCTTGCTCTGTGGCAATTTTACTATTCTTACTGATTTTGTAATACTTGACTACATATCATTAGTTTATTTATCTCATTTTACATTGCTTAGATCATATATAATCATCCCAGACCGTAAGTTATTTGAATTATTAACTTCTAGTGTGTGGATGGCATATTTATTTTAACTGAAACTGGTGAATTTTGTATGGCTTTTATTTGTCCATATCATTCAACATTTGGTTAAATTTAAAGACATTTATCCCAAAAAATGTGCATTATATACATAATTCCAAAATCTTTCTATTTTAATTTCCATATGTTATATATTAAATTATTAAATTTCCTTATTTGTATGGCTCTCATTGACTAAATTTCTTTCCCATAATTTTAATGTATCACCTCCAAAGTGGGTTTTTGGTTTATGATTTTTTTTTGTAAAATCAGCAAAAGACAACATCTATATATTTTATCTTCATTAATTCGAAGTACAATGTTTATCTACCTGTAGTGATTCATAATTATCCCTGGGTGCGTACTTGAGCACACATAGTTTCACATTATAGCTAAACACTGATGAGTCTGCAACTTGTCACATGTTTTACCTTTTAATCTCATTACTTATTTACCTTCCCATATAGATTTATACTCCCAAATACCAAGAATGGATATTCAGAAAAGCAGTGAATCATGTGTTTGGGTAGGGAGACA